>BGPR01000273.1:277180-293325 GCA_013235015.1 Araneus ventricosus | reverse complement strand
ACCAACATTATACAAATACCTAATTCTTCCAGATAATTAATTATTATAATCAAATTCGCTAATTAAAGCTTAATTACCTTTAATTAAATATAAAATTAATTATCTGTTATTTCGAAGTTACCTAAATTAGAATTAGTCATATATTTTGTGTTAATATGTTAACTAAACTTTCTTAAAGTATTAGTTCTTTTATTTATATAATTTGAATGTTTTGAAACTTTATTTATTATAGTTTCTTTTATTTATTTACTTAATATTTTTACTTTTATTTGTTAAACCTATAGAATGAGGATGAATACATACCTTCTATGCGTAATTGGGTTGGATGTAAAGGAAGTAAACCTAAATATCGAGGATACCCATGTTCATTGTGGACTCTTTTTCACACTCTGGCTGTACAAGCAGATAAGAAGAGTGACAGAATCCAAGAAGGTACACGATTTTTTGTTTTACACTTTAATATTATAGAAGATACTCTTGAATATTTTATACAAGCCACCTTCGGTGACCAGCTTTTTTGCCGGGAATATGATTTCATATGAATCTTGTGTCATTTTATATTCATGGCTGCTTCAACAATGCAATTTTAAACTTCAGATTGCGGTAGATATTTAACCCATGTTCTTTTAGTGGCCTTGCACCTGTTATTTTCATTGTCTACATAAATGTCCCTAATGGAGTCAAATAATGACCATGCCAGCCAACATCTAATTGCACATTACCAGTGCCATCTGCACTTTCTTATTTCTCTTGCAAATTATGCATTCGATTTCAACAATAAAATGGCACAGCACATTTTATGGCCAGCGGCATGTTAGCTGAATTAGAACATGCTGAAAAAAGAATGAAAACATATCAACCATAATAATTCAGCTTATTGGATATATTTCTTATTACATGTAATATCTTGGAGAGCTTGGTTTAAAGATTCCATAAAAAGTTTTATGAAAAAAATGCGAAAGCAAAATGTATTAAGATATTACCTCCATTTTTAACAATGAAAGAGAAACACGCTATTAAATATTTGTTTAAACAATGCAATGGTTTGAGTTGTGTTGCAACAATGAAAAGTATTGTTGTAAATTACACCAAAAAATATTTTTAAAAAATTATTAAAATTAGAGAAAAAATTGTACTGCAACTTAATTTATATCATTGAAAAGGTAATTTTTTTGGACTTTCAGATGGTGTAAAAATGATTTTTGTCCTGTAATCTGTTCGGAAGTTAAGGAAAAACACCAAAATTTTACTTAATTTTTAATTATTTAAAATTCTAATTGAAATTTCCAAAAAAAAAAAAAGCTCTGAGGTGCACATTCTTACCCTCCAAAAGTATGTTTGTGCCAAATTTCATAGCTCTAGGTCCAGCGGTCTGCCATGTAGAGTGTTAACACAAAGACGCACACACATTCTCTTTTATTATTAGTAGAGATATCATACATTTGGAAGAATAGTGCCACAATACGAAATTTTCCTTTTTTGTTTGCTTTGAATACTCTAAATGACTTACATTTCTTTAAACATAATGTCACAATTTCAGTTTCAATATTTACTCTTGAAGAGAGGGCAGTCTTGCTACTCAACCAATGCTTGTTATCTTATGGGAAATTGGCAAACTTCAAATTCTTCTGTAAAATTCCAGTTTTTCATATTGAGGCAGTCTTCTAAGTGAATAATATGATGAAAAACTTTTATTTCATCTTTGAATTTTTTAGAATTATTACAGCTGCATATAAATTTTTGTGCTAACATTTATTAATTCTTTATTAGTAATTTGAATATGTATTGAGTATTCTCTAATGATTTTTCTGTTGATACTTTATTAAATTAAAGGAAATTGACAAAAAAATTATTTTAATACTTTTTGTATTTAGTTATTTTAAACAGCTGTATATATTGCAACTATAAAAATACTTGGGCATAATTTTGTTTGCTATATAACCAGTGATTCCAAGATTGTATGTAAAATATAGTTTAGCTTATTCAGACATTTAAGCATTAGATTTGCATCTTTGTAATAGTAACTTTTTAAAAATATTATCTGAAGAAGAATGTCAGAAAATCACTGTCTTTCTTGTAAGAAATAGATTCATTTTCTCTTTACAGACTTGAGATATTTTTGTCAAATGCTTTATTCTTTTCATAACACTATTTTTATAAGAATTTTTTTGGGTAAAAGTTGTCAAATTATACAGGATGATTTAAAATGGTCCTTACAAACTAAAACATAGAGGTCAGGCATGTGAAAATAAATCAGTTTTACATAGGAACATATAGAGGGAACATCATGTGTGCATTCTAGCAAGAATCTATACTTATAAAAGGCAATGTTTGTGTGCGTGTGTGTTTGTCTGCGATGTCCAGACGAATCTATCGCACTTACAGCCATGAAATTTGGCACACAGGTAGTCGTAATGGTGACTGAATGCACCTCGAAGCCGAAATTTTAAATTTTAATCTAGAATTTTTTTTATTTAATGTTTTGTGTTGTTTTGGTTGATTTTTTGCACTAATTTCTCAATAGATTGGTTTCGAATAATTGTACGAAAAAAATAGATAGACCAACAGAAAGAGCACGCGATTTCCCTTCTAATGAAGTTAGTTTTGAATTTCTAATGTAATTTACTGAATTTTGAGAATTTTTAAAAAAGTAGTCAGTTTTGCCATCTAAATGTTAGTTTTGTTTTTAAATTTGTTGCATCCGACTTTCTAATAACAGTATTATTTTCAATTTTTTTCAGCTTATAACTAGAACGGTTCTGTCGGATTTAAAACAAGAACGGTTAAAATATCTTTTCCCGTTTTTTTTAAAATTAATTTTTTTCTGGGCCGTTGAGAGTTATTTTTCTCGATCGAGCTCCTCGCGCGGCACTTCTTCGGAACGTTGATGCCAATTTTGATTGGCGGACGTGCAGGATACGTCATGACCTTCACCTGAATGAATTACTTCGATTATTATTTTCGGATTTGATTTATATTTTGCTTGCTGCATAATAATCATTTTCACGTTCCAATTTTGTAATATTGTTTTGGATTAACGTACTCTGTACTGTAGCATGAAAAAAAAGAAAAAAAAAGCAGGAAAAATAAAAAAAAATGCATGTCTTTTGTTTTGATTTTGTTTTCAAAACTTTTTCATGTCATTGTGGATGGTTTTTTTTTTTTTTTATTTTGTTAAAGTCCTGATTCCACGGGCAACACCGTACGCATACTGCTAGTAAAAAATAAACCAATGTGAATGGGGTTAATAAAACAGTTTATTAAATAATGTGTAACTTCATGTTACAGAAGATGTTCAATCCTGTAACATTGAAAGATACAACTTCACACAACTTGTAATGTAATAGTTCAAATTAGGTAACATACTCATTTGGAAATCATTTATGATACAAATATTTCCATTGGCTGCCCCCACATTCGTAAAAGCCTGTCTGTCATCACATTGTTGCTGTGTCCAATTTGCTTACTTTTTATACTCCTTTAACTGGAATATTTATGGTTGTGTTACCCCATTCATTTAAAATCAAACTGTGCTCCTGGTACACACGCAACACACATAACTTTCCTGCCTATATGTTTCCGTGCAAAATTAAATGTTTGGGTATGCCTTAAAGTTTTTTGGAACACTTTCAAATCACCCTGTATATGTATGAAATACAGGGTGTACACAAATGAGTGACACATTTCAACAATTAATAAAATAAACTTGTTGGAACCACGTTTCTTTTTAAAATAAGAGCACATCTCAAAGTTTTTTTTCAGATAGGTAATGCGGCATTGCGATGTTCTAAATTTGTTGCAGCGTCAAAATTCCGTACGCAATGGCTACCGATCAGCAGAAGCCGATGCTTGTTTTCTGGTTTCTTTTTTAAAATTTTTCTTGAATATCATGAAAACTCTTCAGTTTTCACACTACATGTGAATTAACAAATAAAAGAGCATAAAATTCCCTACAAGTACATGCTTTTATTTTTCTTCCAGTTTTAATACTTTTTCAGATAATGGCTCTAAACAAATTTTTGATTTCCAGTAATTTACGACCCCCTAGACCACTGAAATGGCATGTTACCTATCTGAAAAAAAATGTTTTGAGATGCGCTCTTATTTTTAAAAAAATTGTAGTTTTAACATTTTTTTTTTTAAATTTTTGAAATGTGTCACTTCATTTGTATACACCCTGTATATAATATTTATTTCATCCTTAAAAGTACTTACTTCATCCTTTTGTTTTCCTAAAAGTATGCATTTCTCAAAGGATATCCATTTAATAGGAATTCATGTAAGTTTTGGTCTAATATAAATAAAAAAATTAAATTTGTTGTTTGATTCAAGGCTTAGGATTTAAGTTAATTCTCTTTGTGTTGTGCTGTTGCTAGAACACATTAGTTTTCTTTAAATGAAAATTGTATTATATTTATGTCTCAAAAACATGAAATTATTTAACTATTTTAATCTCTAATTTTTTTAGGTCCGAAAGGAAAAGATGTGCTCTTTATAATCAGAGATTATATAAAATACTTCTTTACTTGTGAAGAATGCTCTAAAAATTTCCAAAAAATGGCTGAGAATATTGAAGATGATGTAAAGAATTCTCAGGATGCTGTACTTTGGCTGTGGGAAGCTCATAATAAAGCCAATCGCAGACTTGCTGGAGATGTTACTGAAGATCCTAAACATCCAAAAATTCAATTCCCATCACTGCAAACTTGTCCCAAATGTCAAATCAGAGACAACCCAACAGAAGAAATTGTGTGGGATAAAGCTGTTGTATTGCAGTTTCTGCACAAATTTTACGACAAACAAAACATTTTAAGCACAGATCATCGTAAGGCTGCTGGTTCCCTTGTTGTTGATCAAAGCGAACAAGGAAACAATTCTGCTATGGTAAATACTTTTAAAAATATCTCATTATCTGAAAAGTGGAACTTTCAGTGGTTTACCAGTACTGATATAAGTTTATGTGTTTCGCTTTATTTAGTTTCAATTCTCCTGATAATCATTATATTTCTTCTGTTCCGTCAAAGACGTCGCAGGAGAAAAATCCAACTTGGGAAATATCTAACGCTGTATCCATAAAATTCTTTAATTTAGATTTTAGAACAACCAAAGACTCAATATATTTGTGTGCCAATTATATAATGTTTTATATTGGTTAAGCACAAGGCTAGATTCAAAATGTTAAGGATGAAGTGAGAGATTTATTTTTATATGTGCATTTTTTTTTTCTTTTTCATGGCTGAAAATGTTTTTTTCAGCTGTTCTGTGATTGAACATATTCAGTTGAGAAAAAGAGTAAATATTGTAATTAGAAATATTGTTGAAAATGTCCGCTTTATTGTGTTTGTATGTACAAATTTATTTATTTAATGATGTTTAAATTATTAGTTGTTTGTTTTATTACTGTCTTATTTTGTGAAGTCTGCTTAAATTTTTTGCTTTGTTTGTCTTTTTTAATTGTTAAGAGCTACAGAATAAAACTATATGGAACTTTTTGTGTTTGTCAGACTACTAGAAGATTTTTAAAAGGAGAGAGATTGAAACCATTTGATGTGATTTTATGATTGTTAGCTATTTCAATATAATTTTCTTATTAAGTCTGTACTCTGCTGATATTTTTTCGGCATCTTTATTTTTAATGACTTTTTTAGAAAATTTGAATGTAAAAATCTTATCTTAACCTTTTATAGGGCCATTTTTTTCTAGTAGTATTATAATAAAATGGCTTTGGGATTGAGATTAATTTAAGAAAAGAAATTCATTTAGCTCATTCGATGAACATTAATTTTTTGTTAATTAATTTTGCTAATTAATAATTAATTAATTATCAAGTCCAGACTCTTCGTTATGGTTTGAGAAAAGAAATCGGAACATTTTTTTTTTCATCGAAAAAATTGGCGAGACCTTATGCCAGCCTTAAAAAATGCATTTAAAAATTAATGAATTTGGTGGTAAGTATCCTTACCACGGCCTTGTAAAGGGTTAATAAGCAAATGTGATTTTAAAATTCAATGAATTTTTGAACTTATAACTTTTATGACATGGCTCTGATTCTGATGAAAACATCTTCTTATATTTTGCACGAAATATTTTCATTTTTCATTGAACCTAATTTAAAAATGCTGTAAAGCTAACTGGATGTAAATGCATTTCCAAATACTATAATGATTATAATCATTGGTATAATTTAAAGACTTAAGCTATTGCAGACATGTAACTGCAAATCTGAATGATGGGCTTTCAGTCTAAAAGGATTGCCTTTATAAATAGTATTCATTTCAGTTTATTAATATATTTTAATGTTGCTTAGATGTAACCTTAACCCTTCTTATTCACTTAACAGTTTCTTTTTTCTGCCATATTATGTCGAAAAATAAGCACATTTTTTATAAGCAATTTTGTGTTCAAATTGATTTTATTTATTTTTGATAATTTTTAATTGCAGAGGAAAAAAGGACCTAAAAACTCGTTTACCTAACCTAACCTGACCTAAAAACTTATTTGCACTTGTTTTGCTACCCAAAATTAATTAGGCTGCTAGAGCCATTTACTAGAAACATTGCAATGTAAAAAAGCCAGGAAAATCGGTGGATTGGCTTGGAAAAATGGGTACTTTTCCGTTAGCCGGGCGCAAGCGAAAAATCGCCAAATAATGTATAATTCCGCCAAATTTCTTACAACCATTCTGTTGGCGACTTGGCTCACGTTTGGTTCACAATTGGCGACATTTGCGCCCGTCTAACGGAAATTCGCTTCGCTTGGCGACTTGGCTCGCGTTTGGTTCACAATTGGCGACATTTGCGCCCGGCTAACGGAAAATCGCTTCGCTCTTGGCGACTTGGCTCGCGTTTGGTTCACTTGGCGACATTTGCGCCCGGTTAACGAAAAATCGCTTCTCTTGGCGACTTGGCTCGCGTTTGGTTCACAATTGGCGACATTTGCGTCCGGCTAACGGAAAAGTACCGAAAAATGACCTGCCCGAGTGGCATTCGGGCAAATCGAGGAAGTCCCCTTTCACATTGCCCAAACACAATTCGGGCAAAACTGTTAAGTGGTAAAGTCCTTTCTGCAGACCTATAAGTATAATGCCACTGCGAAATCAGAACATAATTTCTCTGTTTTTTAAAATAATTATTTAGTTGAGTGATCTGGTATGCTGCAAGCAAGCATACTAAAAATTATTTCAATTTCTTTTAGTCAGTTTCAAATTTGCTTTAAATTAGAATGAAAGCTAATTAAATGATTTTTTAAAAATCTGTTATGTAAACTGTTTTAATTGACTTTGTTTCTTAAAACTGCAGATATAATCTGACAATTTAAACTTACCGATCATCATTAATTTACATGACAAATTTCTACAAAATGTCATTTTAGATTTTTTTTTCTTTTTTCTCCCTCTGCTAGTTATTTTTGTCTAATGTTGAATGTTAAAATGAGCGACTGTTTTTGAAAAAGAATATAACTACTTAATACGAAACTTAATTCATAAGATACAAGTTATAGTTGCTGCTTTTGCTTCCAAAAATTGTTTATCTCTTTACAGAGTGCAGCTTCTGTAAAATTTCTACAGAAATTTTGAATGAAAGCCTTTTTTAAGGTTACTCTTTAATTTATCTCAGTTGTTCTTTCCAATGTTTTGATAATTTAGATGAAAGTTAATGATAGTTTGTGCTTTCTTGGTTAACTGTATGTGTAACTCAAAATACTCTACCACCAGTTTCAAGAAAATTGTATTTAATGAATTATAATTAACTGTCTTCTATTTGATTGAATTAAATTTGAATTTACTTAATAGCTTTCAAAAGGCTTTTAAATTATTTTTTGGGATCTGAATACTTTCAATTTTTTTACTATATGTAATAGAATAATAAAAAGGAACAAATATAAATATTTTTTTAAATAGATTTAACCAGTGTGCATTAATTTTTTAAAAAAAAATTCCTTGCTTGACTTATTTTGGGATTTTTTTTATCTAAATTATTCTAATAGTTAAACAGTTTCATATTTACATTAACTATGTGCAACATCTCAATAAAACAACAATACACAATTTCGGTCCTTTGTTCAAATATTGTATTATATTGAAGTAATATGCATGAGATTATTTTTAAATTTTGAAATACAACTTCTTCATATTCAAATATATATAACTGCATTTGAAGAACTTTTTAAAATTGCTTTATTTTAGAGTATATGAAGTAAAATTTACTTTAAAAAAGTAGAGATAGTTAATGTGTCAGAAAGTGAATTTGTTTGAATTTTTGCATGCTACTTACTGGTTGATAAAAATGTATCAAAAATTATTAAAGCATTTTTGTGGCAATAGGCTGGCTGAAAATTTAATGTTATATTGTGACATTTTTTATTACTTGTCTTGGTTGTATATATTCTTAAGTTTTATGGGTACAATTTTAAAAGTAATTCATGTTTTATTTTATATTGTGTACTGTTATTTTTGGTTAGGATGATATGTGTTGTTTGGTGATATACTATAGGCAGTGATGTAATGATAGTGAAGGGCACCTGAAGTATAGTAATTTTTTTCACTCTCTTGGCTCATATTTGTTTTGAAAATCCTGATAAAATATCAGAAAAATTTTGTCTTCACAACGCCCCTGAAGACTGGTTCCCAGGGCATTGATACTTCCATGTCCTTCCTTCATGACACCTCTGGCTATGGAACTAGAAGAATCTTAAATAATCAAGAAAATGATCAAAACTGAATTTTTGATTAAATACTTCTGAAAAATATTGTGCTTTATTAATTAGTACCCTGACAGATAAATGTTATGTCTATGTTAAATGTCTTGTCTTTTGACTTACGAAAAAATTGAGATGTAGGTTAAAGTTTTTCGTATGATTGAGAAGAAAATTTTTAAATTTAGCTGCAGTAAAGTAAAAACTGTTTAGTTTAATAAGTTTTAGAGATATATGTTGTCTTCCAATTATAAGTGAAATCTTTATTATAATACTTTTTTTTATATTTAGGCTGATTTCTTAACTCGGGTAAAATATCAAAAAAAAATAATTTGAAACAAATTAGTTCTTTATTCTGAAATGGGAACTTTTTGATATGTGTTATATCAGTGTCAACAAATGGAGTTTTCTTGGGGGTCAGAGAGAAGGTTTGCTTATAAATGCAGTAACTACTTTGCATTTAAAAAAATAAAAAATTGCTTTAGAAGAAAAAATATTAAATTGAATCTAGGCTGCTGTTATAAATTGCATTATATTTCTCTGTTTTTAGAACTAAGATTTAAGATTATAAAAATTCTTTGATTTGCAGAATTGTTCAGTGCACAATACATTATTTGAATAACTGACAACGTGCATACTTCACTTGGATTAGACATCATAAATTCATATAGCTTACTATAAAAAAAGAAAGCTGTAACAGGCATCGGGAAGAATGGAGAGTATGATAATTAAAATATTTTTAAACTGAATAATATTTATAATTAAGTTACAATTTACCGAATGAAATTATTTTAGATGAAATAAAACTTTCACATAAGAATAAATGCCACAATTTGTTATTTAAATTTTTAAAAAATGTTAATTTTTGTTTTGAAAAATGTTTAAAAATTAAGAAATGCCGTAGAATATGTTTCAGCCACTATAATGGCACTATTGATTTTTATGTTTGGTGTTTAGAGATTTTGAAACAAATATTTATTAAATTATGTATTTGTGATCTTATTTTTTTAGTGACATTTGACTGCACATTTGCCATAAGCACCTTGATCAAATACTGCAGTATTTCTGAAAATTAGTGACTGATAAAATAACTTCTGTCATCCTCTTGGATTTTTATTTAATTACCAAATATTATTTAAATCTATATAGAATATTTTCATTCCAGTTTTATACATCTTGTAAGAATTATAAATAAAATATTTTTATACAGACAGAGATGTGTTTTTTTGGAATTCTTGTGTATGAAAATCTTCGGTACTTTTCCATTAGCTCGACAGAAAAAAACTACATACCACAACCTTACGTTGCAAAACTTTCACTAACTTCATAATACAAACTTACTGTAGGTTAACTTGCATGTCTCCCTAACAAAAAAAAAGTCGTGTCATGTTAAAATTTATACTTGACAACATCTGCTGTCAAGCTAATGAAAAAGAACCTAACCTTCTCTTATTTTCACTTATAAAAGATGAAGTTTCGAATTGGCATTTTATGTTTCTAAAAACTGCTCATTTCATTTATCTTCTAAAATAATATTTTTCTTTCAAATTCTCCTACTGATTCAGTATTCGCATCCTTTCAGGGCATAAAGTTTATTCTCTCTCCTACATCAGTATTGCTGCTACCATTGCTTTCTTACTTCCGTCAGTCGCTGAAGATGTTTTGATGTGTTTAAAGCAAGTTACATTAATTCAGTGCTCATTTTGCAGGTTATGGGAAGTTCTATGGTCTATCAAGTAATTTTGTGCTTGCAGTATAAATATTGATATATTTTTCTTAGCTGATTTTATTATTCATAATTACTTATTAAAATTAACTTATGCTTTTTTTATATCGTAAATTTAAAGGAGCCATTGAAATTCAAATTTTCTTTTATCAAAATACTTAATCTTCTTTTTTATTTCAATTGCAGCTTAATATTATTTAAAGCTTTAATAAACTCTAAAAAAAGAAAAATTGCAAGTTTTATGTTCTTAATGTATCCTATTATTTATGAAAGAAGTAAATACTTATTTTCTCACTGATGAAAATGAACAATTTATGTATAGTTTTTAGTTCAAATTTTTGAAATCATTATTAATATGAAACTTAGTATCAAAACCTTTTGCTTGCAGTCAGTACATAAAATGACATATTTTTTATTATTACAAAAATACTGTTGGAAATATAAATTGCTTTTAACCCTTTCAGTTCCAAGCATAGAATTATTCATTCTGAAATTTGGGAAATGCACTCATTTTGGGCCTAAGATGGAAGTTCAAAAAAAGAGGGAGGGGGAATTAAGGAACCCTCCCCCCCAAAAAAGGAACATAAAATTAAAAAAGCAAACAGCTGAAATACAACATTTGAACATATTTAAAAAAATAACAAGAATGAAATTGTACCTGTAATTTCATTTAAATTATGTTAAAATTAATTTTTGACTTTTTTTGCTGAATGAAGTGAAGTTCAAAAAGGCAATTTTTGATCAGATAAAATAGATAGTGCATTGATTTATTGGTAAGGATAAAAAAATATATTTTAAAAGAGGAAAATGTGAAGAATTTAATGATGTCCGTTTGGTATCACAGGCAGGTTTAGATGCTGAACAAAAAAAATAATGAAAATGATGATTCCAAATGGTATCACTGGGACTGAAAGGATTAAATTAAACACTTTCACCTACTGGTGGTACTTAAAAAAGCAATCGATTTTTTCAAAAATACAGTAATTGAATGGATTTGTTGAGTTCATTTTGAATATATTTTTTAAAATCGATTTTACTCGGACATTTTTTTAAAAATTTCTCATAAAAGAAATTGAGAGTGTTCTCCCATCGACTTTTTCATATATATCTATATTAGAATGTCACTTATGATTCGTAGCCGAAGTTGAGTGTGGCTTTGTTGCGATGTAACCAAATACACTCGAATAGCATCAATAAAAATCCTCTTAAAGTACCTGATATTTGCCTTTACACTAATTGTTTTCTGCATTTGTAAAAGTGAAGGTTCGTCCATTAGGGCTGCAGAGCTGCAGTCCCCCTGAAAATTATTTTAAAAGCTTTTAATTTTCGTTTTTATTCTAATTGGCTTACTTTTCCACTCTGAGAGTTCAACGAAAATGGTAAAAAAGTAATAAAAAAACGTAAAGGAAGACTTAAGAGAGATAGACCAGAGCTGCAGAGAGTTTTGTCCTTCCTAAGGATCAAAATTCGCGAACTGAGCAATGTTGAGGGCTCAATTGGAAGAGAAGAAAAGCAACACTTTCTCCCTTTGAATTGTACAGGCTCTCGAGCTGCGATTTTTACAGCTCTTGTTTCGCGCGACTTCTACCTTTGCCTTCCTCACTTGGCTTTTTTTCCGCTTTCTCACAGTAGTCCAGTCATTTGGTAGTTTTTAAAATCAAATTCTGGATGAGTTGCAATTTTTTGCTTCATGTTTTTTGGGGTGCTGATTACGAATCTGATGTTTGCCTTACTTATAGCCAAAAAACATGAAAAAAATTGTTTTTTCCTAATTTTTGCTTATAATTCAAAAATTATAAATTTTTATCATATCATTATATACCAAAATAATCAGCACAAAATTTCTTACAACTTTTGCAGCACTGCATGTTTCTGAGCTGACGAGCCGCCACTGATTTGTAATTTTGATTTGTTTCCCATTCATAACAACAGTACTTGCAAAACATCTATAAAACAAAAAAAATGAAAAAGGAGGGAAATTTTAAAAAAAGTAAATATAAAAAAGAGCATGAGCATAAAAATAAAAAAAGAAAATTATGCATTTTTTTTTTTTTTTTTTGTAGTGTTCGTAGTAGGGAAAGCCAATATTTTTTCAACTACTGTGTAACATTTGGTACAGAAAATGCAATTTTTAAGTAATTATCATTAGAGCTTTCCTGCTAATGAAGTATCCATTGGTTTTACTTGCTAATTTATCCATTCTTTATGCAGCTTAAATCTTTTATTCCTGTTTTATATAATATATATATATATATATATATCACTAGATGTAGTAACCAGTTGCATGTAAATAAATTTAGTGATAATTAGATGGATATAATATTTTCATACATTGTGAATGTCAGTGCTCATACTAAAACTATGCAGTAGACATGGCCATATTTTTTGGCTGTTTTATAGTAAAGAAAATCAAGTTTGTATTTAGGAAAAGTAACTCCTTCCTTTGGTAGATTTGGTCCAAACTTTGATAACAGTTTTATGATTTTTTTGTATATTGTAAGGACAACATGCCAAATTTCATCCTTATAATGCTTCCATTTGTGAGTTATGTCCACTTATAAACAAACATAATTTCAAAAATTGTATTTTTAGGCTCGGGGAGGTCTGAAAAGGGCACTTTCATCAAAATCATGAGGGTGAATTGTTTTGAAGATTATGACAGTTTTTCTATATTTATTTTTGTATGAGAAATTGAAAAGAGAAAAAAAATTAATGAGTATATTATTGGAATTTCCACTTGAATGTTAGGGATGAATTAAAGTAGAGAGACTGAACTTTTAACAAAATAGACACTTTTAACAAAGTAGAGAGCAAGTGTTTGGCACTTGTAGCCATTTAACCTCACTGACTGACCATTAGAAGTAGACAGATTTTTTTTTTCAGTTGTATAAAACTAGATTTTAAAATACAGAAATCAAATACTAATCCATCACCAGTAAAATGTCCTATGTGAAGTTTAAGTTAAGGGATAAATTAATTTTTTGAAGTTTAATTACTTGTTCTTGGCCTTTTTATGTGTAGTGTACTACTCTAGGTACAAAATAATCATTGAGGTTAAATTCATTATATCTTTAAAAAAATTACAACCACGGAAATAAACATTCTCTCTATATAAAGGAGCTTTTTTTTGCATGTTTGTTCGTTTTTTCCCCTTCTCGATTCATGCCCAGACTGCTTGACTTGCCGGGACCAAATTTGGCACAGTGATGTATTAGCATGCGAGAGTTAACGTCATAAAAATTATTTTAAAATTTGAATTGGATTTTTATTTATTTAATGTTAAGTGGTAAATTTGGACGTTTTTTGCCGATTTTCACGAATTTTCTGCATATATTCACATTGGACAACCGTTGTTTTCATATTATTATGAAGTCCAGAATATTTCTGTTCTAATAAGAGTAATTTGAAGCTGCTGTGCAATTTTCCTGAGTTTTTAAGTTTTAGGAAACGTCTTTCTTCTGCAAATGATTCACACAGCGCCAGATGAAATATGCTTCCATGTTTTAATTTATCAAACATCGGAAAAATCGTTTTCTTTCATTTATTCTCCTTTTTTGTCTTTTGATGTTTTATTTTGCAGCATATATTTTTATTAAGATTTTACTCTTTTAAAGATTTTTTTAAAGTTTGTATTTTTAATCAGCAATACCAGGTAAATGTTGTATAGTATAATTGTATGCCGTAAAGTTGTACGGTATATGGTTTAAAAGAAATGTTCTTTTTCCAAACTTCAAATTTCCACTCAAACCATGCTGTTATAAGATAATAAAAGGCTAGATTTGAAAGTTTAAATTCAACAAGAAAGGATTCAAAGGAGATTTACATTTGTTGGGGAAAGTTAGAGACAATATTTGTAGGAAAAGAAACGTGTGTGTGTGTGTGGGGGGGGGGCATATGAGAAAAGTTGGATCTTGAGCAATGCTGGGATATCAGCTAGTACCTCAACAGAAACATTAAAATTTTTTTCGAATTGTTCCATTGTCTTATTTGACCTCCTTTGTTACATGACACACATGTGTATAGTAATTCAATTCTCTCCAGAGACATTGAAACATGTCATTGTCATGGGGAAGCATGTTTCAGGCATAACCAACAATATAAAATTCGTTAAACAGTTTGCTGTGGAATATCCAGTTCATGGCTAGTACAATATGGTGATTTTTAGACTGTGTTCATAATAGTGTCCAAGTCTATCCACCACATCCTGTGAAACACTTATTGGTCTTCCAGGTTGTTTACACTACCAAACAGCATCCTCGCATTGGCAAAACCAATGCACAATTTTATTATAGTCTGGCTTTCCTGTTCCATATTTTTTCAGAATGCTTGTTGCACTGAAACAAGTGATGATTTCACATGTGACATGGAAAATAAATATCTTCTTTGCTTTAAATGATTAATAGGAAAATGAGTTGGCACTTCATCTGGCGGCTCATGGGAAGTGAAAATTTGGAAATAAAAGTTTTACATCTATTTTTTTGGTCCCCCATTTAAGATTTAAAAATATAATTTTGAGGGTATAAGAATATGATTTTTGAAATATCATTTCAAAACCCAATGATGATTTTGTAATTACCCTATTTCTGTGGATTTTTAGGTTCAATCTGAACCCAGAAGACAATTTTTTTAAGTACAAATATTAAAAAGAAATTAATATTCTAATTTAACAGATTACTTTGAAACTTCAAATGATGAAATTGCATTTGTTTCTCTGTATCATGAGCAAAAATGTTAGAAAGATTATCAGAAAAAGAATATAGCTTAATTGTTATGTGGTATTAATGCACTCATAAAAAATAACATTTGTGCAAAATAAAAATATTGAGTATATCTTAACTATTAATTAGTAAATGAATTTTACAAAAACCCTGTTTTTCAGAAGGAGATAATAATATCTGTACTATTTGTCTACGATTGTTGTCACAAATTTTTTTCAAAATATACATGGAAATAAATTTTTTTTCAAAAAATACATAGAAATGTATGTGAAAATGTAGAAACTTTGAGAAACAAAGAAGTGATATAAATTGACTTGACTGACATGTACATCTACTATTTTTTTCTTTGACTGTATGATTAAATTGTTGAATTATTTCTTTGACTATATCAGAGGTTCCCAACCTGTGGTACGCATATCCTGGGGGTATGCAAAGGACTTGTTGGGGTACGCAAAATCAAAGTTGGTAATGGCGGAAACAAGAAAACATAAGGAATTAAAAAAAGTTACAGAATTTTGTTTCCCCAAGTTAATACTTGCTTTACCACTTGAATACTTTAATAACCATACCACTTAAAAAGTTGATTATTACAGAGTGTAATTTTTAATGAGCCTTATAAGTTATTGCGAAATTATTACAATACTGATTTCATTTGTTTTGGCATTAAACTAAAACTTTTGTAAAAGAGCAATAAAATGTAAAATAACAAATAAGTCCAGCAAATGTTATTAATTCTAGTCATTTGATTCTTAAGCTAACGTAAGCACTTAACATTATTGATAAAATCTTCTTTGGTTGGTGAAGGGGGAGGATATGATAGTAGGGGGTACACGAGATTATAAAGATTAACAAAGGGTACATGAGGGAATACAAGTTGGGAACCCCTAGACTATATGATTAAATTGTTGAATTATTTCTTTGAATGTATGATTAAATTATTTCTTTGACTGTATGATTAATTTGTTGAATTATTTCTTTGACTGTATGATTAATTTGTTGAATTATTT
>BGPR01000273.1:222708-275823 GCA_013235015.1 Araneus ventricosus | reverse complement strand
TTTTTTTTTTTTGCTTAACTTTTAATAAATCTTTAAAAATATTTTTAGACATAATTTGCATCAAACTTTTCATTGTTGCAATGAAATTCAAACAATTTTCATTGTTTAAACAAATATTTAATTGTGTATTTCCTCTGCCCTTGTTGAAAGTTAAGAATTTTACTTTATTTTTTATTTCATCCATGTTTTTGTGAAATCTGCACACGAAGTCATTTAAGACAGTTAGTATATTAGGAAATACATCCATTAAGCTGGAAAATGTTTTAGTTCTTTTTATTAACATGTTTTAATACAGTTAACATGCTGCCGGACATAAAATGTGCTGCAAAGAATTCAATGTTGAAATCAAATGTGTATTTTGCATGAGGAATAAGAAAGCGAAGTTGATGCTGACAGGTTGCAATTAGATGTTACATGACAAGGACAGCTATTTGAATCCATTAGGGACATTCATGTAGACAATGAAAAAAAAAAGAAAAGAGGCAAGGACAGTAAAAGTGCATGGGTTAAATGCCTATCAAAATTTAAAATGACTTTGTTAAGGGAATCACGAATATCAAATTACGTATAAGAGATTCAATTGAAATCATATTCCTGGTGAACAAGATGGCAGTCGAAGGTGGCTTCTAAGATCGAACCTCTAAATGATGGCAAATTAATGTGAAATGAAGTAAACAGAATCAGAGTATTCACCAAAATATTTCTATAAAAGTTTTTAAACATATATTAATTGCATTACATATTTCAAAATATCAATTATTTTATCCAAATCAGCCATCTAGTAGTTCTAAAATAATAAGTATAAAAAACTATAAAGCTGATGTGCTAAAGTAAATCTTAAACAAATATTTCTAAAGTCAAAACACTATTAACAATTTCCTATAATTTAATAAGGAATTCAATCTAAAAGAAAGTAAAACATTATATCAGATGCAAATCTTTTGATATTAGTTTTGCAAAATAAAGCCAACTTACTTTTATATTTATTGCAGCAGAAAGTAATTCTCTGGCATTATTTTCACTTCTGTATTTTTTAGGAAGAGTAACCCTAAAATACTTCAAAATGCCTTCAAAGTCCAAAGCCAATAAGTCTTTTCTTGATAACTAAAATAAAGCATTATACAACTATAACAGATAAATTAAACAAGAAGAAACCCTATAAAAATATATGCATTTCAGAACTGGAAAAATTATGGCAAAATTTGACTTAAACAATCATCTGCATTCAATTTGCATCTTATGCTCCACTTAAAACAGACATTAATAAAATACAGCAGCGGTTAATCACTTTTTTGCCAAAACACATAGTGTTTTACTAAAGCTATAGTAAAACACAAACAGATAATAGTTTAGATGCTGTGTATTTTTATAATAACTATTCAGTATAATAAAAATGAACATAATCCCATTGAAAAAATATTATAAACTAATTGTTGCTTCCTATTTATGTATAGAAACAATTAAACTCACCATTAACAAAGCTAAAGCTACTTGGAATAGAGTGTCAATACCCTGGAAATAAAAAAAATAATATTACTGAAACAAAACTTGAATAAATTAATAATTGTGGAAACTCGAAAGCAAATAACTCACTTACATCTAACAAGAAAATGTCCAAAATATAAAATACAACAATCAAAGGAAATTTTGATGTAAAAAGAGTAAGGAACCACTGAGATGCAAACATGTGCATTTCAATACCCAAATCTGTAAAATGGGCATGCAATTCTGGAATTTGTTCCTAGGAGAAAAAAAAAAATGATTATTGCAAAGTACAAATTTTTATTTTATCTATGAATGTATGTAGAAATTAAGAGAGACCTTTTCTTCGATTTTTTTTTCTATAATTGCATTTACCTCAATGAGTTTTTCCAGCTGGTAGAGACGAAGATGTAATTCTTCAAATCCATTTTTGAATAAATTTCTTAAACCATACTCAAACATGATTTTTACGAGTATGCTAAATGCCTGTTCCTCAGGTATCTACAGAAAATAAAGAAAACATTTCATATAATATTTATTCATATTATGAGAAATTTGACCTAAACTGTACTTCAAAAAAAGAAGTTCACTATTAATAATATTACATTATTGGACAAAAATAATATAAAATTAAAACCAAATGGATGTAAAAAAAACCTTAATAGGTTTAAATAATATTCCTTATAAAATGGCAAAAATTTTTTTCTCATTTTTGAATGAAAGGAACTCAAGAAAAAATAACACAATCCATCCTTTAAAAAAACAAACAGAACAAAGGACTAAGCTGCATATATATGCATATCTTATTATTATCGGTTAAGAAATTAAACACTTTTTTAGAAGTGTATACTACACAAAGATTGGAAGTTGTTTTAGACTAGTATTCATTTAAAAACCAAATGACGAGTCAATTTCAGACTAAATGTCTAAAGTTCAGTTGTTGAAAAAGCTTATTCAGTAATTAAATATTACTGAGGAAACAGTAAAAATCTACATATGAAAATAATAAAAATGAAAGTAATGACAAAAATTATGTACAACTGAATATGCACTATGATTCTCCCTCCTAAAAAAGTTATTTTGAATGCATTTTAAATTGTACAAAATATAAAACTAAATATTTTGATACTCATACAGCAATGAAAACAAACATTACAGAAAAATATATAGATACTTACATGTAACAGCAAAGCAGCAGCAAGAAATGATTGCCCTTGACAATAACCAATTTCTGGATCGTAGACTGAATAAGCCTAGAATGATTTTAAGAAAAATGTAAATATCATAAAAAGTGTTGTATTTGTTTCAGCCTGACATCTTGTTGAATATTAATCCAAATGATAATTAATAATCATCATAAGAAATAATGAAAGAGAAGAGAGCAAAAGTTAAAAAAATATTTCAATAAAGCTTATATTCATACAGTTTCTTTATACCATATATTGATTCATAAAAGTATAAGAATGATCATGCTTTCTAAAGTGCATTACAATACATAACACAAATGCTATCTGTTCCAAAAACTCTTCTTATGCATATGATGAAAGCAGAAACACAAACATTTATTTTTATAATTAATCACTGAATTAAAAGTATCCATGCCTGCACCTCTAAACACTTATATATAGGATATTTAAGCATTAAATATTTAGTTTTGTGCCCTTTAATACTTTTTCAAAGCAAATAAAGTGGAAAACTTATATGGAAAGATATAAATATGTTTATATTCTATTTTTTGGCCATCAAAATCTTGTTTAAAATTAATAAAATACCCACATATGCAAAATCGTATTCTGTACATGATACTAACAATACTCACATGAAAACCAAGCTTATCATCAATTAAATTACACCAAAATTACCTTTTCTTGCAATTCCATTTCTTTTCCACACAAAGATGAAAAGTCAAAATTACTCCAAGGATAAAAAAAAGGAATACCAATGATATTTTCACATTGTTTATAGTAATACAGTACAACCTGGTTAACCGAATTAAAGGGTGGGGGGCGTTTCGGATAATGATTTTTATCGGTTAAGCCACAAAACATCTATTATTTTGTATCTAATTACAGTATGTAATTCTCAAATGTTTTGAGTATGAAACGAATTCAAAACTTTCTTTGTAGACTACATTTATATTCTTCACTAGCAGACTACCTGCTGCTGTCCGGTCATTTTCAGGTCAAAATCTTGTGGGAGACAATAAGCTGAAGAATATTTTATAACTAACATAATGTTTATTTATATTTCTTTATTGAGAGAAAATTTCTGCAATATTAATGAAATGATTCTTAAAATTATAGTACACAAACCGATTTGTTACATGTATTTTAGAGACTTACTCCCCACTTGCCCTGAGGACCGAGTTACGGCGTCACTATCCCTAGAGTACTTCAAGTCAGCTAATAAAGAACCTGTGTGCCACGTTTCATCAGAATCGTCAAGCTTGTTAATCGGCCTATTTGTTACATGTATTTTGGTGAATTTGCCCCACCCTACCCTGAGAGACTGCCTTAGAGCTTATTTACCCTATGGTATTTCAAGTCAGGTAATGAGGAACCTGTGTACCAAGTTTCATCAAAATTGGTTCAGCCGTTTGGAAATGATGCTGGAACAAATATATGTACATACGTTGAGTTTTATATATATAGATATAGTTAACTTTCTGATGGGCGCAATATTTCAACCAGAGAGTCCAGGTGCAATGCACCTGATAGGCATAGGTAAACAATATTGCAATAAATATTCGTAATACCAATTAATTTTAGTATTGTAAAATTAATTATTGACCCTCTCGGAGAAAAAAGTCTCACCTTCGAGATTACTTCGATGTCTGGATTTGCGATTTCAGAGGCATTTGGGATAATCTGGTTTTCAGTTAACCGGGGTTTTACTGTATTTAGAAATAGTATTACTATCTTGAAAACATTGTCACTGCACAAAAACGTAATTTTTGAACTCAATATCAAGAAATACTTTTTGTTCAGAAAGGTCTACGCTGATTACTGATCAGTAAAATCATGAAAAAATACTTTTGCATTATTTAGCATTGAATATTCTTCACAGCCATGTCACTGAAAAGCAGTTTTGACAATTTTAACGAAGAGATATATTCAACATGCTTTCATGCCCTATAGCAATTCTGACATTATATGCAGTTCATTGGCAAAGTGTTATATGAGGAAACGCTAAGATGAGCTAGATCATGTTTATTATTAAGCTGAAAAACACATAAAATACAATTATATTAGTCTTACATGATATAAAAATGTTATTTCCCCCCCCCCTTTACGTGAATTTTCTAAAAAGAAAATCTGCACTTTTTAGACCTGATACAATAACATGGATACACCCTAAATTTAACTAAAAATAATAGATAAAATTTTAAATATCTCTGTTGCTAACAAATACCTTGTTCCTTAAAAATAAATATATATTATACAACCAGCTAAATCACTGGCAGCAGATCTCAAAATTTTTTTGTTATATTCACAATATTGCAACACTCCTTATAGATTGCTAAAATATGTGCATAATTGATATTAATTATATAATAAGAAATTTAATGAAGTTTTACAGCATATTTTGCCATTTGATATAAAAAAGGATTAAAAATATTTTTTAATGATACTTCAGTCATATTACGAATTAATTTTCATTCAATTTTTAAAAAAGCATAGACAGCAAAATGAAAGTTCTAATTAAGTTTATTTCTTTCTTCTTTCAAATGTTCAGATACATAGGGGTCCATTCTAATCGTAGTCGAATAGCTAATTTCTAAACTGTTAGAAATAGGCACATACTTCTATTCGGAAAAATATTTTAAGTGATGCAAAGAATTATACTTTATATTGCTTGAGTCAAGCACTGCTGAAAATATTACAAAGTCTAAATTTTTATATAGTCTCCAAGTCCTATTAGTCATATTTAGCAAATTATTTTTGACACATTAACATTTTAAATTAAAAAAAAATGTTTCACTCTTCTTTGACTAAAATTGAGTGAGTTATGTAGCTTTGAATATCATTATTTTAAACCATTGATGAAGATCCACCAATCAATGGATGGCTCCTGCTTCAGGCAGGGTTGATTGGCTTAAAATAATAAAATTCAAAGCTTCATAACTTGGTCAGTTTTAATCACAGAAGAGTGGAACTTTTTTTAAAAAAACTTTAGGCAGTCAAGAATATTTTACTGAATATTACTCACAGGAATGGGGGACTGTATAAAAATTTAGACCTTATAATTTTTTCAGCAGTATATTTATGCACTCAAAAAGCATAAAATATATTTCTTTATGCCATTTAGAGCATTATTCTAATTGGAAGTATATGCTTAACTCTAATGATTTAGAAATTATCTATTGGGTCACAATTAGAGTAGACACTGTGTGTATTAAATTTAAATATATGTTTCTTGCTGGGCTTTAATTAAAAAAAGTAATTAAATTAATGAAAAACACATAATGTGAATAAAGGTAGAAAATAACATAGCAAACAGCACAAAATAATGATAAAATCTCTTAGAATAATACCTTGCATATTTTATACAATGACTCTTGTCCGATTCCTCCAATGGTTTTAAAGTAGTCATGGGCTGGAAAGGTTCGGTTAATATCTCTTTGAATAACACTCCCACAAGAAGATTCCTGAAAATATATCTCCATTATATATCTCATTGTTGGCAATTACAGAAATGGACAATAACATATAAGTTAATAATGGACATAAACATATAGTTAGAGATTTTTGCTTACTTTTGAAATCAAATTTTTATATGTGTCAACTATTTGCCGGTCATCTATGCAGCCAGCAAGTAATTGCCAAACTTCACCTCGCAGAGCTTCAGGAATACCTCTTCTAACTAAGGGAGCTAACTGCTTTGGCCTTTGCTTAAGATTTAATCGCCATTTTTGTAAAACTTCAGCCCATCCTTCCAATTCAAATGAAGAACATTCTTTGCTCACTTCCCCAGTTCCACTTGGTAATGGTTCATCATTATCTAAAGCATATAATTCAAATATGAAATAACTTTAATGGATAATAATAATTAATAATATAAATAGAAGAACAATATTTAACAGAATATATATTTGAAATATTTTAAGTATATGCAAGTATTTTAAGTGAATGGTGATAATTCCATTGTTTTTCCATAAGGAAATAATAGATTAAGAGCAGTAGAATTCTACTTTTAACCCGGGAGAGGTCGCTGGAGGCTGTTATGACACCACACCAATTTTGTTTTGTGGCTGAGCATAGCTTAAAAAAATAACTTCAGGGGTCGACTACCTTTACTCCTACTCCTTTGGAATCGTTCCTTTCTGTTCTTGGTTTACCAGTCAGGGTCATATCTGTCAGATGCCACATGACCCACGATTAAACTCTAGAGGCAGTCCAGAGTTACTTTCAGTCAAACTACTCGAAAGCAGAAAACTTGCAAATGATAGTAATTTACAAAATTCCAATATACTACACAGGTCTGACTGTGAGCCCCTTTAAAAAATCCTGAAAACAAGTGTGGTGCAAAAATCTGACATATTTTTGAATAAATCAGAACGTTAATGTGATACATGTACATATCCATGTGATACATAATTTAACTCTCCATCAGGCGCAATGCACTTGGCAGGCACAGGAAAACAGTCTCCTATTTGATATTGTTAATACTCATTAATTTTAATTTTAGCATTCTAAAATTAAACAGTGACCTTCATGGGGAGGCTTAAAGGAAAAAAGTGGGGATATTGTTGTAAAAAAGTTGTCATAAAGCAAAGAGATGAGAACATTCTTCTTCTTCATTTTAGGACACCAAGGTCTTCCCATCACTTAAACCAAATATGTTGGTGTATTGTTTTTTCCCTTTGACCAAAACAAATTTCGGGTGCAACCATCTTTTACAAAGATAAATTTTACATGATAAAGTTATGAAATGAGTAAAATGAACATACATGATAAAAAAAAATTGGATAATAGAAACAATCATATGCATGATGAATTCAAGCTTAATGTGTCTTTGAGAACAATATGGTGATATATGCACTCCAAGTAGTGGGTAAGTCAATTGAATAGGGAGGGGGTCCAAACATCATGTAAAGAAAGGAGATTACTAGCAAGGACAAACTTCTATCCTTCCTGGAAGTGGAGGGGGGTGGGACCAGAACATCCGAGCTGTGCCTGTTAGGCCAGTTGCACCCGGAGAAGGGATTTTATTAAAGGAGGGATGAATGGATTTTCACTAATTTATGTTTATTGTATATTTGATATAAAATCTTAATGATATATTTGTTCTAAAACAGAACTTGAGACAGTGAATCTCAAAAAAATTTCTAGATTTGAGAAAGAAAAAAATCCATAATTTTGGATAAACCTGGAACACAAACACCCCTGCATTTTATTATACGAAAAAAAGCAAATAAAAATAATAGATTCTACCAACAATCAATATAATGATTTTTTTTGAAAATTGTATTTGATTTGTCTTTAAAAATTGACTGAAATTCATGTTCAATTTCACATTTCTCAGTTTTCTATATCGCTACTCATAGATCTTACAAATCAAGGTTCTACTGTAATAATTTACTTTTAAAAATGTTAAGGTGCCATGAATTCTTATCAGAGAATTCTCTAAGCTATAATAAATCAATTAAGTTTAATCAAATCACCTGATTCAGTGTCTTGGTCATGAGATGCTAAAGAATGATCACTTTCTTGACCATATGAGCTTGATGGAAATTTTTTGCGTGCAGAATTTTCTAAGCTAACAACTTCATAAAGAATATTTCTATCACCTGCATCATTCTCCAACTATAAAAAGAATAATGAAGAAACTTAATTTTTCTATGTCTTCATTTTTTAAAGTGAATTAGAAAATCTGTCATATAAATTCAAATGTACAAAAATAAATGTATAAAAAGTTTGCCGAAGACAAGTTTTTCCATTAAAATTTTAAAACTATATTAGTTTTAAGACTCTGAAAATTAAGTGAACCATGAAAATCATAGCAAAATGGAAAAGAGAATTAAAGAACATTTGTGTTTTAAGGATTGCAATGGAGAAAATATCACTCAAAGACAAATTTTCAGCCCAAATTGCCATATGAATATCATTAAGATAACACATCTAATTTAATTGATAAATTGTAACAACATAATGTATTTTTACTGTATTAGGACTAAAACATGAATGGTATAAATATGAATTGTGGTCTCCAAACACAGTTAATCATATAAATATAACAGTCCAATAATTTCTAAAATACAATATCTGTGTGTTCAATTTTGTGATAATTAGTTTTATCTGTTAAACATTACGATATGTATTAAATAAGTTATGATACAAACAATTTTCTATCAAGATCCTAAAGCTATATCAGACATAGAGCAATCTTATCCAGATTGCTTATAAGTAAATTACATAATAAACATGTCAAAATGCTACCTGTGTTTTATGAATAAGAATTTTTCAAACTGTAAGCAGAACAAAGCAAAACAATCAAGGTATAACCTTTTTAATAATTTTACAGATATTGTTAACTGCAACAAAACCAACAAAATTGATGAATACACTTCCAAAACCACTGATGAATACACTTTCAAAACCACAGAGAAAAGCTATTGATGGTGCTTCAATTGCAAAAATTAAATATTTCCTGGAAAACAGGCTCTGTTAATTTTTATTAACTTATTTCTTAGAAAAATTACATTAAAAAAGTTTATTTTAAAACAGTAATAAACATAAGACCTTCTTTAAAGAATAATTATGAAACTAAAAATTTATTTACATAAATGAGTTAAATTAAAAACATGCATAGTAAAGGTTATACCTCTTTTAATCGGAGATAAAATTGATCATGATAGGCTTTTTTAGAAAAGTACCAAAATCTTTCATTTGTATTGAAGATTTTAGCTTTTGTTTCCATCACAAATCGGGTAGGTTCATCAATTCCTGCAAATACTAAATCTACTGCAACACTCAAATAGACCTGGTTGTCTGAAAAATAATTTAAGTGAGCATTTATTTCAAAAAAATTTATAAACTTTTCTTTCAAATAACTGGTTTCAGATACATCATGCAATATTTAATGTACATAATAAAGATTATCATGCAATATCCAGTCCAAATATAATGAAATGAATTTCAATATAATGGTAAATTAACAAAAATTTAAAATTTATTTTATTATTTAGACACTGGTGCAAAAGATAGATTTTAAAACTTTTACTGTATTCAGAAAGAATTCCACTGATTTCAAACAATCACAAATATTTTTTTAAAATAAAAGATAGCATGATAATATTGATTAAACAGAGTAAAATGAAGTTTATTAATTCTTTTGAAAGTAATATTATGTACAAAATTCATCTTACCTCTTGTTGTAGGAGTATTCAGAACATCAAATACTGGTTCAGCTGGATTCCAGTTAGCAGATAGATGATAAACTGTTTTATCTCCATTTAACACCTTATTCATTAACACCTAAAAACATTAAATGATTCAACCTATCTCTATCAAATAAATACATTTTTGTAAAAAAAAAAAAAACCTTTTTCAATGTAATTTTATATTCGGAGGGTTCAGGGTTAAAGTGAGCCAACTCTATGTTTTGCCTATTTTGCACAAATACTGCCATAACAGTGTAGAAATGTTACATTTTCTGTGTAATAATGATTGAATTTTTTTCATCAATCAGCAAGGGCAATTAGAAGTCCATCGTGATTTTCAATACAGCTAATCAACTTTGAGATCTGTTTTCTCAAAATTGAGGCTCATGGAATTGGCTCACTTTAAGTTTGAACCTTCCAATTTAATTTTTATTGGAATCTAAAAAGCATATCGTCGCTTAACAAGCAGCAACACCTATCTCAATTTTTTGAAATTTCAAATAGAAAGAAAAAACTGAATTTTTTGCAACCAATAGCGAATATTTCTAAATTTTTTACACATATGGTAGAAATATGCGGTCTCATGTTCATATCAGATGTGAAAAATATTCATAAATAATCGTTATTGTTTGTGAAAAATTCAGTTTTTGCCTCTTCTTAGAAATTTAAAAAAAATTGAGACAGGTGATGTTACTTGTTAAGTGACGATATGCTGTACTAAAATGTTTTCAATTAAAAAAGTAATGAAATTGAAATAATAAACAGATTATAGCTAATTAATAATGACTAAACAGAAAAACACTAGACAAATTTATAAAATTTAATACTACAAAAATGAACTTTATAGCTTATTCATATATTTAAAATATAATGTAATTAAGATTAAGTCAAGAAGATTAGAAGGATAATATGTGAAAAACATTTAAAGTAATATATATTACAATGGATATTTTTATTGCTAAAAATTATAAAATGAAATTTACCCCTTCTAATGCTTGCATTTCTGAATGTTCCAAGTTTCTGCCTGGGCTGATTAATAATCCAAAGCAGCTAGAAAGGGGAAAAACACATTGTGCAACATGGAAAGTTTAGAAATCATGCTAAAATGCTATTGTTCATATAAAAGATTGTGCCCTATAGCTTCACCACCAACTTAGGTACTTCTGAAAGCTCTTGAAAGATAAAACACATTTCAGAAATTTGTGTTCAATACCGTCCAAATAAACAGGTAAATATTTTCATTAGCTGAACGATCAGTTATTAGATTAGTTTAGTTATATTAACGTCCCATTTTGATGCAACATGAGAGCTACTTTGGGACGGACCTTGTAATTTTGAATTGTGGCAGATGACAAGGATGACACTTAAGCTAGCACCCCCCATGTCCAAATTTTTGCACCACACTAGTTTTAATTAAATTGTTTTCAATATGAATTTCAATGTATGAAAATTTAAATAAAGGAAAGTAAGGGAACAATAGATATTAAGTGTTAACAAAGCTTTAAAAAAACTCTGAAACCAGTTTTTAAAAGAAGTACCTCATAATTTTGTTTGTAGATGCCAGTGAGAAATGTGAACAATTTGTTAAGACAGCATTCACCTTTTGATACATAATAAACACAAAATTGTATCAAGCTTTTTGTAATACTTAAATTTTCATGAAATTTAAGATAAGCAATTTCAATTTGCTTCATCAAATATTTTCCTAAAAATTAAGGCAACTTCAGACTTAAGTAAAACTAAGCAATTTTGGACTTTATAATCTGATGTCAAAAATCTAAAAAGCATCGAAACAAAATCTGAATCTTTCTTTTCAACAGGGTCTTATTCTATCAAAGACTCAATTATGTTTCTAACAATCACTGATGTGCATAATCAAATGCATGTTAAACATCTGATTATCAATGAATAACATGAAATTATGTACATTTCTGTACTATGGATATTGCAAAATTGTACATGTGATTTGTATTTTAAGTGCAGCCAAAATAATTTCTTGACAAGTTGCCAATAAGTTAAATTACATCAAGTACCAACAAAAATTGCCAACACTTAAAAAGTAGCTGCTTTAAAAACAAGAGGTGTAATTTATAGAAAGGGGTACTCAACTGGGAAAAGACCGAAAGTAATTCGAAAGAAGAAAGCAATTGGCTAGGAATTGCTTGATTTGGCCCAGTACTATTTACTAACATTTATTGAGTCTTCAAAGACTGAAATCTCAAGTCAGTATATATTTGTCATTCAGGCAAAAGTCATTAAGTGTAAAACTATAGTTTTGAGAAGTGGTCAGTTTAAACTTAATTAATTGTGAGTCAGTATGAAAAATAGTAAAAATTATTTTACAGATTTCTAGCTCCTATGGTTGGTTTACTGATATTTAGATAACAGGTTTCTATCACGAAATAATTAACTGCAAATTCTAATTGACTGTAGTGGTCTGTCAAAAGGTTTTTATGGACTTAGTGACTTCTGCCTGAATGATGACCATATACATAAAGGGTTAAATTTTTATTGAATTCGTGCTATTGCAAAATACCTTCCCACCGCTTCAAACTGCTGAGATATTAATGAGGAATTTGTAAAATGGAATGGAAAATGGAAACAGCATAACAAAACAATCTTGATTAACAAATCACTTAATTTTGTAAACTTGAAAGATATTTATTTTGAATAAAATTTTAAGGCTTTATTTTATTTGTTTAAATTTGCATTGAAGCAGAGGTGTAGTGGAGCCAGAATGCACCAGAATGCTGTTCTAGAAATTTTTTTTTAATGAAAAAATTGTGAGAACCTCCTTAAAACAGCGCAGTATTTTTCAACCAGGAGATAGAGCAGTCCAGTTCTGCTTATTTTGCAACTACACCACTGCATAACCTTTGGTTGGGCACAATGTAAGAGGTCATTAAAATAAAATATGAAAGCTGTGTTAAATGAAGGTTAAGAGAAAGAATACTGCACTGTCTTGCATCCAACTACAACTTTTTACTTGCACAATGCCTTGAAGGTAAATAGAGAACATGGTGACTTTAGAAAATATGAATTATCTATAAGTTATAATAAAACAAATTCCAAATGCCATGCCAGACATTTTTAACAACACAAAAATTGATCTGATTAGTATTTTTTAACAGAATATATAAGCTTGGCATTTGATTAAAGCATATATTTAGGCATACATTTAGTCTTTAATTTTTTTAAAATCATATAACCTGAGACAAAAAATATATCTTAAGCAGAAGTATCTAGCATTATCGACAATTACTTTCAGATTTGGAAAAAAAGTTAAAGCACAAATAAAAAAAGACACAAAAGTGCAAGAGCAGTGACAACATTTTCTGAATTTTAGGGAGGGGAGTAAATAGTGTTGTAAAAAGTAAAATAGATAAAAGCAAAAGATTTTACAATATTCAGGCAACAAATATTATAAAGAGAGTTAATGCCAGAATAATATTTATTTGTCACCAATAAATTGACTTTGTTTAATAAATTATTTGAATTGCTCTTTATAATCATTTTTTAGTAATTACAGTAAATTTAACACAGTGGCCTACTTTGCAATAAACACCTAACTAGTGATTCATACTTTGAGAAGCATTAGTTGTAGCCCTATACATAAACTAGTGTTATTCTACTAAATGCATAAAATAGTTCAGTAACTTACTGCAATAGTTTGAGTTCTTTATTATTTGATATTTGACTAATAGTAACAGTCAACATTTTTTCAAGATTGCATCTAAATTTGAAGAAATCTTTCTCTCTGGGACAAGACACAAAATTTCCCTGAAAATATATATAAACAAATTCAAAAATTAGCAAAACTTTTCAAATATAATTAATAAAAGAATTTCAAAATAAAGTTTTTTTTTGTTAAACAAACAAATTGCTTGTCGTGAATTAAAGTTTATTTTAAGTACATCAATTATTGACTTTTATGGACAAATAATTATGGTTTAAAAATATTTCAAAAATTCACTTACTTTCAGATCTTCTTCTTTAATATCCAAAATAGTTTCAAATACAAAAACTTGTTGAGTATTTTTGACAGAGTAACCAACAGGTATATTTTTTTCAGAAGATATGGAACTTGCACGACCCTGAGAAAATTTGGGAATGCGATGAAATGCAGCAGCAAAGCACTGTAAGAGTTTTACCACCTGCAATAGAAAAAAAATGTTAGAACATAAAAAGTGAGAAACATTTCACAATTTAATAATGAAGAAGCAATTTAGCAGAAGTTATTAATTATTCTTAAGGGATAGTAATGGAAGATATAAAAAGATTTACACAATGATTGTAAGAGTTTTCTTTATAACAAGATTTTCATTTTGGATAATTTCAACTTTTATATAGCATAAGAAGGTGTGAATAGTATATTGCATGTCACCATGAACATTTGAAAATATTGGACAATTTTTTTAGAAGCTCTGCTTCTCTTAAGTTTTATGTTATTTAAGGCACTTTTATTAAATTTCTGGGGGTTGGTTATGGTTCAGCAAACAGTCCAATTAGTGTAACAATTATTTATTTATGTTTAAGTTACAAATATAATTTCAAAATTAAATAAAACATAAAGAAGAGAATCGTTCGTTAATGACACATAACAGTCAGTCCCATGGCATCGACTAAATGCTGACAGCTCCAGAGGGTGCTGCCTCTGTTGCCAGTCACTGTCAGTTACAGTTAATGTCACAAGAGTTACTACAAATTAATATTTTCCAATCAAATAAGCATACTTAAAGGTACTGTCTAAAAATCAAAACGAATGGCATATTTTTCAAAATACGAGTATTTTACTTTTTAAAAAATGTCTAACCTTTTGAAATTTTATTTCCTCTGTTACAGATCTTTTATGCTACTTCCTGATATTCAATGCTGGTGATTTTTTTTATTTATTCAGTCACATACATATATGCATTTTAATTTTCTTATGCTTCTGCATCATCTGAAATTTATTTTTGTTGTAGTTTTTATGTTCTCCATGTCAGTTCAGTTTGATAAGATTTTTCTGCATTTCAAGTACCTTATTTGTTTTCTCAAATTACATATAAATACTTTTATTAATAGCAAACAGGGGACACAAAAGAAGCCTTCCAAACCGACATAGGACAAGTAATATAACTGAAATAAGTTAAAAAGAGCTGAAAAATTTAAAACAGAATTTTGTATGTAAAAATATTTTTGATGAATAAATCATTAAGTAGAGGACATTTCTTCATTTATTTCAATAAACATTAACGAAAATAAGAGAAATTTAAACCACACATCCCTTAAATTGTTTTGTATTATCCATTACTTAATTAGATGACATTTACTGCTTAAGAAATGCATTGATGTATTCATTGAAATAGGAATCTATAAAATACTTGAGATGCTTATGGATTTTATGTTGTTCTTTGTAATGTTTATGAATGTTTCAATTTTAGCTTATAATTTAAAAGTAGGATTATTTGAATGCATATGACAAAAAGGCACAACACATAAAGGACTAAGACTGGTTTCAATTAATCAATTAAAATTCCTTTTTACAGAAAAAATATATGATGTATTTTCCAAAAAATGCCTACCAAATTTTATCCACAGAATTCAAGGCAATTATAAAATATTTTAAAGAAATTTAAAGTTTAATAATTACAGTTTCTGGACTATCACATTTAAAAATGTGACAGTGAAATATTGAAGTTTCTGCAGTCTCCCCGTGACTACAAGCAAATGCAAAACATTCTCTTTCAGGAGTTTCAGGTCTTCCACGAGCACAAAATAAAATGCAGTGGATAAGAAAGCTGGCTATTTCATTAGAGCCATCAGAGTCCAACAAGCTATGGGGAAAAATCAAGGGAAGAAAATCATGAATGCTGTAATGAAATAATCCACCAAAACTCATAAATTAACTTTTGAAAAATTATATTTTAAAAGTTAAAACTTGATCTTTTACAGGCTTCTACTCTGATATAAACAATACAATTGACTTAAAAGAGTATCGAGTACATTTTGTATGTTTGAGCAAAAGATACATACACAAATTAATTTCTTTAGATCATGCTGCTAAAAGTTATAACAGAAATAAAGTAATATGTAAGGAAGTAAATAAATTCTTGATTGTGAAGATTACAAATATTACAATTCAATTATTTAGAAAAAAGACAATTTTCCATAATATATACTTACATTACAGAGCCCTCAGAATGACTAGGAACTGAAAGTGTTATTTCTATAGCTTGATCTGAAGCTTGTTGATTAAGAATGCTCATATTTCTTTGAATTTCTATTTCACTTCTTGGTGCATTAATTACAGCACATCCAAGGTAGGTTATATGAGGGAAAAGTGAACAGTCTGTTTCAGCAAATTGCAAAGATGAAGACTGAGAAAGACTAACTTCAAAAGAAAAGAGAGAGAGAGAGAAAAATTTAAATTATTTACTATTTAGTAAAGTTGTTACAACATTTCAGCACTTAAGAAACAACAAGAACGAATTTTATTGCAGTTTTATTTTATAAAATATAATCTGGAACTGTAATAAAAAATAAAATTCCCGTCCGCAAGCCAGACGGCAGATTCCTTTTCTCCAGAGATAAGAGGAAAAGAATACTTCACATTCTAATTTTATATAGGTTGGAGCTATGAAGATTAAACAGGGTGGAAGAGAATATAACTGATGAGAGATTTCTAACAAGTGTCATATACATAGGGTAAAGCTTAAAAACAATCAACTAGAAAAATTAGAATAAATTTAAAAATAAAATTTTAAACTAAAAAATAAAACTTTAAACAAGAACAAAATTTTTTTATTTATAAACAACTAGCAGTACGCGCACGGCGATGCACGTGGAATCAGGACTTCAACAAAATAAAAAAAAAATCGCCCACAATGACACGAAAAAGTTTTCAAAACAAAAGATACACATTATAGATTTTCCCGCTTATTTTTTCCGCAATAATAACATGTAGAAAAACAGTACAGAGTATATTAATCCAAAACAATATAAAAAAATTGTTGCCCGTGGAATCAGGACTTCAACAAAATGAAAAAAAATTCTTAGAACATGACAAAAAGCTCCGAAGGTTATGACGTCACCTGACTCTTCATCCAATCAAATTGAAAGCTGCGTTCCGGAAGACTGCCGCTGAAGAAATTTCGCTCGACAAAAATAACTTTCATCTGCGCAGGAATAATTTTAAAAAAAAACGGGAAAAGATATTTTAACCGTTCTTGTTTTAAATCAGAGAGAACCGTTCTAGTTATAAGCTGAAAAAAATTGCAAATAATAGTGTTATTAGAAAGTCGGATGCAACAAATTTAAAATCAAAACTAACATTTAGATGGTGAAACTGACTATTTTTTAAAAAATTCTCAAAATTCAGTAAATTACGTTAGAAATTCAAAACTAACTTCATTAGAACGGAAATCGCGTGCTCTTTCCGATGGTCTATCTATTTTTGCCGTACAATTATTCGAAACCATTCTATTGAGAAATTAGTGCGAAAAATCAACCAAAACAACACAAAACATTAAATAAAAAAATTTCTAGATTAAAATTTAAAATTTCGGCTTCGAGGTGCATTCAGTCACCATTACGACTACCTGTGTACCAAATTTCATGGCTGTAAGTGCGATAGATTCGTCTGGACATCACAGACAAACGCACACACACAAACATTGCCTTTTATAAGTATAGATAAAATTTAGAAAACAAAATTTAAACAATGTTTAAGTAGCGCAAAATTGCAGCAGCAAAACAAAAAACAGAGAACAATGGAAATAAATATTATACAAAGAAATGTACGATATTGATTTCCATACATAGAGTAAAACGCAATTTAAGTTAAGAGGGTTGGTGTGGGAAAATCACATTTCAGCTCATAAATTCGTAGCAGCTATCGAAAAACTTTCAGTATAAAAGTTGCTTGTTATGATTAGGCAATGATTCACCTAATTTGAATTTTATTTATATCTTCAATCATAAGGAAATTATGGGGAATTGAAAATTTCACCACTCTGCAATTTCAACCCCCCTCTGAGTTGGATAGTCCATCAAAAAACTTGGTCGAGATTCTCACCATCCCTACAACATATCCCTCGTTGGTTAAAATCTAATGAAAATTATTCTAGTTATCAGGTTCACTAGATAACAGTGGCAAAGAGTTATTTCTAAGAATAATAAAAGAGAATGTTGGTTCTCTATAGGGCCGACCACAGGGCCTAGAGCTAAAAAACTTGGCACAAACATATTTTGGAGGGTGGGAATGTGCATCTCCGAGCCCCTATTTTTGAAATTTTAATTAATTAAAAATTAAGCATAATTTTGGTGTTTTTCCTAGATAATTTCCAGAAATACTGCAGCACAAAAATTATTTTTACACCAACTGAAGGTATAAAAAACTACCTTTTCAATGACATTAATTAAGCTGATTTAAAATTTTTCCTCTAATTTTAATAAATTTTTTAAATTATTTTTATGCATAATTTACAACAATAACTTTTCATTGCTGCTATGAGATTCAAACCGTCTTCATTGTTTAAACTAGGGATGTAATTAATAGTGATTTGGTCGCATGTCGAATATTCGGCAGCTGAATAACTACTTTTTAAAAACATTTTACTTTTGATTCTAAATAAAATATTTTCCATATTTTAAATTGAAAGAAAAATTAAAGATTAATAAAACCAATTTTTTTATTTACATATTTAAAAAAATATTGACACCTTGATGTGTTTTTGTAATATTTCAAATACCTTAATTCCAGTAAGAAATGAAAAACTCTCTTCACTTTGGGATTGCTTCAGTCATTATTGCAGAACATAACAATGACAAATACAGAAGAAAATTCAGTAGATAAAATTATTAGAAGTAAATTCCTATTTTTGATAAAGAACTTCTAATAGCTTGGATGAAGTGTCTATTTAATTGATGGGGAAAAAAAGAAAAAATTCCCAGACTTGCCAATTTAGCAAGAAAATATCTTTCAGCACCTGGAAGCACAGTATATAGTGAGTGTTTATTTTCTGAAGCTGTTAATATATATGTATAAAATCAAACGGAACAGACTTCTTCCTGGAAATGCTGATAAATTATTGTTTTTGCATCATAATTTCAGTTTTTACAATGATAAATGATATGTAGGTAATATTATGAAATACACTTGAGTATCTACTATGCAAATTAAAATTAAGTAACTGTTAGAAGATTTTTTGATAATGCAATGAAATGTAATTCGGCAATATTCTTTGTTAAAAATATTTAAAAAACCATAAAAAAATTATTATCATGAATTTATTCAGCCGAATATTCATTAAAGGACAGAATACTTGCCAAATATCCATTACATCCCTAGTTTAAACAAACATTTAATTGCAAATATCTCTTCCATTGTGGAAAGCTAAGATAAATATCCTAATGGATTTTACTTACTTTTTTTTATTTCATAAAGTTTTCTGTGAAATCTGTAAACAAAATCCTTACACTTATCCCTTACCCAAGATATTAAGTTTAATAGGAAATATATCCAGGAAGTTGAATGATTATGGTTTTTTATGTTTTGATTCTTTTTATCAGCATGTCTATATTCTGGGTTAACATACTGCTGGGAAAAAAAAAAAGTTCTGCACCATTTTAATGTTGAGATAAAATGTCTATTTTGTCTGTGGAATAAGAAAATGAAGTTGGTACCAGCAACTTGCAATTAGATATTGGATAACACGGACAGTTACTTGACTTTTTAAGGAATGTTAATGTAGACAATAAACAGAACAAGAACAAGGTTACTCAAAGAACATGTGTTAAATGTTGATCACAATTTGAAGTTCAAAATTATTTTGTTAAGAGAACCATGAATATCAAATTATACATTCAATTAAAATTATATTCCCTGCTAGTAAGTAATAGAGAAAAAAGAATGCAAATTGTAAATATAAAGCATGGTGAATGGAAATGCATGCAAACACAAACATTTTAGAAGGTAAAATTAAGCTACTGTTTATTTACGAAAAATAGTACATAATATTAAATATCAATCTATTAGTTGAAAAAAATCATAATATTATATAACATTAGGGAGTTCCATTCTTTTTTTTAAATTCTAATTAGTCAACTCACAAAAATTCCCAAATAATCTTCTTAGGTTCACTTTAGAATCAAATTTATGATCAGATAGGAGTAATTCAAATACAACAACAAAAAACTCTCTTTAAGAATTCTATTTAGAATGGATAAAGCTAATCAGATGAACACAGTTTGTAGTACATAAAAATATCTGTTAAATAATTATAATAATAAAAATATATAATAAAGTTTGGTGTATAGACATTTAAAAAAATAATTACAGTTATTCTGAAAACACCAACAAGTTTTTATTGTAGTCTTGAAACAATTTTTAAAATCAATGAAATATGATAAAAAATTAGATTAATATTTTAGAAGATAATTTAGATCGTTTCATCCCATGCCCATTTCAGGAATGTTGCACACAAAGAGGGTGCATGATATAGGCAAGTACCAAATCGTAGAAAGAGATAACCAAAATAGCAGCAGGATTTCAGGATAGGGAATAGCAGAAAATTAGCGGCATGATTCAATAAGAAATTGCAAATTCTGTATTTTTAAAAGGCTTGCAAAGCTTATTAGGACAACCAGTGAAAATTGAAGCAATTGCATTTTGAAAGGCATTAAAAAGAATTCATTATAAGCATACATAAAACCATTCGCTCAATAAATCATTGAAAATTCAAAATAAGAAGACATTTAATAAACAGAAGAACAAATGCATAAATATATATTTTTTGTAAACATACTTTCTTCTAAAGAGCTCATAGAAGGAGTGACACCAATCTTTCCACCAGCAGTACCCGACTCTGGAGATTTAGCTGCATCATTTCGCTCCTGTGAACCAGAAGTTGCATTAGAATCACTAGTTTGAGTTGTTGTTGTTGGAATAGGCAAAGCTAATGGATGATCCATGACTGGTTCTCCTTTCAACTGTTTCTCTGAACGAATGTTTTTAACAGGTACTTTTTGCTCTGTAGTAACAGGGTTATTGGCGTTGGAAGCCTAAAAGGTAATAGATTTCATCCATTAACAGTAAAACAAAAAAGTGATAAGATGCAATTAAAAAAGCTTTTAAAAAAACTTAGAGAATTCCAAATGCTTTGAAATTCTTGATTTACCAAACTGATTCATATGATTTGTTTTAAAAAAAAGTTACTAGGAGCCTTGATAGGTACATATATCACAAAAAACATTGTATTTAATACACTACATCAATTTTAATAGTTAGGCTAAATACATTAAAAAAATGCAATATGTACAGGCTTCCAGTGGCAGAATTCCCATCCTATGGAAGTTAATAAATTCATCAACTAAATTCTACATACAGAAAAGCACCATTTATATTTCTTTCAAGGGGCTGACGTAAAACGACATTATAAATGAAAAGATGTATAATCAAAACAAATTACAATGCATATGAATGAATCGGTACTGTGATTCAACGACGTACAAGTGTAAATGACATATAAATGAGAAATGTATAAACGGTGCTTTACAATAAACTAAACTATATTGCAACTAATTTTTAGAGAAATCTAACTTTCCAGAAGCGTAGTTGCAAAATAGGCAGTACCGTAAGGATATAACCCGGGTGACAAAATCATGCTGTTTTAAGGAAATTTTTACAATTTTTTGTGGTTTATTTCTTGTAAAAAGAAGCAGTGCTGGGATGCTATTCCAGCTAAACTACACCCCTGTAACTTTTCCTGTTTATACTTGGAATTGATTTAGTATTAATAATGATTTAGTATTTAATAATATTTTAATAAATTACGTCATAAAACACATCCCAATTCATTTTATATGATCAAGAACTGGGTGATGTTTCTCATGCTCAAAAAACACATCTGAAATATAGCAAAGGTGCATTAAAAAGTTTTAAGTTTAATGAGTTTTCAAATTTTTTTTATTGGAAAATAATTTTTTCAATAAAAATTTATTAAAAGTAATTCACCTAAATTTCAACAGTATCATCAAAAAAAAAAAAATCTTTACTCTTTTCAGTTTGTATTTTAATAAAAAGTTTCCAAATTAGCTAATACTACTGGTCAACACATAATATACTTAAAAAATATAATAAAATCATTACGAAACAAATATAACATTCTGTACAGTATTTAAAGACAAAATTTTTAAGTGGCAAATTCATAAAGTCTTAAAAATATTTAGAAAAACACACTAGAGAAAATATTTTTAATGGAAAACTCTAGTTCAAAACAATATCTGCAAAATTTACAAGATAATGGAACACAATAATACCAACATACAAAATTATAAGACAGTGGTCAAATAAACGAATTTTTAAAAATTACAAGAATAACAAATATTGGGGATAAACACCACTTTTCATTAAAAAAATATTTGAATTAAAATATGTCCTTTAAATATTTCCAATCTATATAGATATAGCAAGAATGTAAATGGAATTTTTTTTACAATACACAAAAATTCAAATAATTAAATTCAAGAGGAAATTGCTGTTTCTAATATTTAGTATAACTCAACATTAAATCATTATTCACAAATAAAATATCACAGATTTTGAAAAAGAAATATAATTATTGAAAAACAATTCATCTGTCTGAAACTTGTGAAAAAAAAATGCTTACTTGCTAATGATTTTCAGCATGACTTATTAATGAGTCTGAATATTAATGCTTTGAGAAACAATAAACAAAGAAAAAGTAACATATTAATAAATGATTTTATTAATGACATTGTTTTAATAAGTAAAGTACAAAATATAAAATGTTACCATAGCAGATTCATCTTCAGCAATTTTATTTTTTTCATCCAAACATTTTTTATTCAACTTTTCTTCTGGTTTATTAAGCCCACTTTCAGAACTACCAACAATTTCAAATTCTTCACTGGTTGATAATGATGAAGAACTCTGCTCAGCATCTTCAGCCATAATTTTTAAACTTGACCCATAATCTAATGAAAATCAGAGTTATTTAATTAAAATGTTGTCAATGAAAACAAGTTGCTGAATTTAGAGATAAAAATTTAAAATGGATTTTCCAAACAAACCTTATATACAATAACATTGGAATAAAAAAGAACTTTTCCTAGTTTTATTAGTTGAAAACTATCTATAAACTCATTATTTGTTAACTTTACTTCAATACAACACTTTGCACTCAGTAATGTATGTTGGGTATCAGTGACAATATAGATTATTCCATTCTCTTCAAACATTTTGTTTAGTTGATGATTAAGTAATGTTCATCATTTTTCCCACAAAATTGCATTCTGATATAGTCTTACGCAAATATTTATCACAATTTAAGTTAATTACATTTAAATCAAAGAAAGTTTTTATAATGCAAATAAATAATAATTTAATATTAATTAAAACTGTTAATTTTCACTCTTATAATAGTTCTATTCCATTAGCTTGTAGGAGAAATTATAAGAAAGCATAAAGACTGAAATCATTAACTTCAGTTCTACATTTTTCTCATAACTAGGTGTCAAATTTTTTGTTTATTGTTTGTTTGAAAAATTTAAAATAACAACACAAATATTACAAGACGATGTATTAGCATGGGCAACATTAGGAATCCTACATACCATGCATGAAATTTCTCACAATATTTCATTACGTGTTTAAAATACTTATCATTCACAAAAAAAAAACATAAATAAAATTTATCAGTTCCTTAAGACCACTTGTGGACAATAAAAAAAAAAAAGTTATTTTCTTATCTTTATGATTTATCAACTACAACTACTTTTTACATTATAAAAACATTTATTTGCATTTATGACGCAATGATTTCACTGAAAAACACTTGAAACTGACAAAAGATTACAAGATTAAGGAAAAATAGTAAATATTCAATATCATGAGGTACATTACAGTATTTTGGAAACAAACTTGATAATTTTAGAGTCAATAGCAATTTTACCAAGTTTATAATTTAGAATAAGCGCAGTGGCTAATTTGAAATGAATTTATGAAACTCACCTGAAATGAGAAATCCAAGAAAACAGACCTTCAAATATCAGTTTCGAAATGTCAAAGCTATTGAAACCGGAAGTTACGGAATATTTCACACATCAATGAATAGATAATTGATTAAGGACTAATAAGCAAGCATTATTGCATACAACTTTTGGAAATATTAGCAAAAGATAAACTGAAATTTTTAGGAATTTTTAACTTGTACTAAGAATCCGCAACCATAACAAACAGACGGAACACAACAAAATTATCTGATGCCAGTATTTCATTCTGTTTGCGAAACCATAACATAAATTGATTTAATATGTAGCGCACTTGAACAAATTAAACTTGTAATGAAAGATGATTTTAAATCCTTTGCAAATATAAGATTTTCAAATATCAGAAAAAAATAAGCTCTGATTTTCGCTTTTTCATCTGAATTCTCAGAAATGTCCCCTATTATTACCTAATAGACAATGAAACGGAAGATAGGATTTAGAGTAAACCAAAAATTTTCGAAGCTAGATATGAATTTAAATCAACATTCACCTTAGTTCGGTTAAATTTTATGCAATAACATTCAAGTTTCATTAATTGAACGTTTTAAATTATAATAAATAAAAAACATTCCATCAGAAATTTTTATCTTTTTTTTTCAGTGGAATGTACGAGTTTTCTGGTTTGTTTACTTATATTAAAAGCTTGACTTTATCTGCATGTATGTTGGATTTCCGCTTTGAGGATCCATTGACTTAGTATTCAACCGGAAATACGCAGAACAGTGATGTAAACAAACCAGAAACCTCTTCCATAAAGCAAACCCGCGATGGCCTGGGGGCGAATCTCGAGTTAGGGGCGAAGATTCGAGACTTGAATCCAGTTAATGGGTCTGATCGTGACCATCGAAAATAGAAGTTTGGAATGCTCATTGAAATTTATTTTCCTTCTCAGATGTAACAAAGTTCCCAGAGAAATCCCAGATAGCAATTTTAGTTTGCAGCAATCTTGCTCTGCAAGCTTGTAGCAAGTTTGACACGGCAAGAGTGCACGCTTGAAACAAGTTATTGCAAACGAGTTAGTCACCACGCGTCGGACTTGCCTCAAGCTTGTGCGTCAAACTCATTGCAAACTATAGCAAAAACAGAGTACGCAAACGAACCTCGGATTCGAACTCCCGACAACCCACTTCATAACCTTAGGGGTATATTCTGGTACCCCCGGTTGGGTTGGGAGATGTCACTTTTCCCGTTGTTAACGTGCGGAAAAAGTGGCCCCCCCCCCCCCACCCGGGGGTACCAGAATAGACCCGTTAGCCACTCAGCCAGCGTTACTCTGATAAGGGAAGATAGATTACGCTAATAGATCTTGCATCTACACGTTTTATTTTAAACTGTTTTCTCGATTTCATTATTTTTTAAATTTTGAGTCGAGAATATGATTTGAAGTCAACGAGAGAGCAATTTGCGCTAATAACTAAGTATTGCTAGTAGAAGACATTTCTTTGTCGCACGTGTGTCGCGTGAGCTTGTGGTGAATTGAGAGGTCTACCTCTTGCGTTTTTGTCGTCTTTGCGTGTTTTCTTTCCGTAAAAATTTCTTTTTCCTTTTCTTATTTTGTGTTTTGCAGAAGACAGGTAAGCTTCACTGTCCATTTGTTGTTTACTGGTTTATTATCCTGTTGGAAAAACGTATTCCAGATTTGAAATTTCAACTATTGACGATGACATTTGTTTGAATTCAGCCACTCCAGAAAACATGGGTTCCGTTGTGAACAATATATATTTTAAAAGCAATAAAAATGTCAACGAACTTGTTATCCGTGCTGGCCAAAAAGACTTTAATGAAATAAACGTCATAATTTCGAAAGCCGACAGGAACAAGAAGATACCTCAGTTAAACCCATTCCTAGTTCAAGCTTTCGTTAAAAAAGCCGTTAATCGCCATGACAACATTGATAATATGAAATATACTAGGCAAGGAAAAATTATGTTTACTACCAAGGATCCCATTTGCGCTGTACAACTTCTATCATTGGATAACTTCATGGAAATAGATGTCACCACGAACATCATATGGGAGAATTTATGTTCTAGATTTCTGATATTTGATATTCCGGTTAACACGCCCTTAGAGGAGTTAGCTGAAGAAATAAAGGCCAAAAATAACCTTGACGTTGTCGAGATGAGGAGATTTCTCAAACAAAAATCGTCGAAACAAACGACTCCGGTATTGATAACAGTCCTAGGAACAACTGTCCCCGATTCAATCAAAATTTGGTTCATTAATCAAAAAATTCAACATTTTATCGATCGCCCCCGACAGTGCACAAAATGCCACTCTCGTACACCCTTCACGAACATGTGACAAAGATAACGTATGTTCCCGTTGCAGTGAAATACATACTGGACCATGCCAGGGTCCCGAAAAATGTATTAACTGTACTGGTCCACATGATGCGAAATCGTACCTATGCCCGGCTTACATAAGAGAAAAAAAAGTATTAGAACTCAAATGCCGGAATCATATTACTACTGGAGAAGCTAGAAGACTGATTCAATCGCAAAATACGAACTACTCGGAGACTGTCAAAGTTTTGCCAGCTTCTGCCGAGCTACAAGAAACAGTCACATCAAAATTTGAGGCGCTCATTCAATCTGTAAACGAAAAATTTGAACGCCTCCTTCAAGCTGTCAACGAAAAATTGGAAGCACAGACCGCAACTTTTGCGAATATGTTGCATACAACCATTGAATCAATCGTGCAAAACATGTACAAAATAGTCGTCCAAAGTCTAGAGTCAAACACAACGCCTACTCGCAAAAAGAAGCTTCCAAAGAATTTAGATCTTAGTTCAAGCCTTCCCATGCAATGGGATGCAGGTGGCAAGAACGCTTAAGTCAATTAGTCGGCCCTTTTTTCCTTTTTTTCCCCAAAGCATTGGGTCAATTTTTTTTTCTGCCTTGCTACTTTAAAGTTTTTCCTTTGCAATGCTTTCAAGTTGCTTTTTTTCAAGCATTGGAGTTTTTTGCTTCTTTTCAACTACTCAGTTTGTTTTTTTAATCAAATGTGGACTTTTATGTGTGTTGTCGAGATTTCCTTGCCATTTTTCTCTTTGTTGTCGCTGTAACTCTTTTCAGGTGTGCTTTCAGCAGGTTTTTTTGTAAATTTTTCATGACATTCGTTCAGTGGAATTGTCGGAGTCTTAATAATAAAAAGATCTGGCTTCATCAACCACCTTTTTCTACTGCAAACTTTTGGATCTTCCAGGAAACCTTCTTTAAAGCGGACGATAATTTGTCCCACCCTAATAAAATTTTCTTTCGTACTCATCGAAGCAACAGATTTGATGGCGGTTTACTCATAGGTATTCCCAAAAACATATCAGGAAGAGTGATTTATTCCATCGACAATGATCCCAATCTGGAAGTCTTGGCTGTAGAAATTCATTCTAAAAATCTAAACTTCAACATCGTTAACATTTACGCTCCACATGGTTTCAACATTGCATCCATTAAACGTTTCCTCGACTCCCTTTGCATCCCGACATTCATCTTTGGAGATTTCAACCTCCATCATCCCCTTTGGGGGGGAAATTCACAGTCATCGCTCAGTGAAAGCTTTGTTGATTGGCTTAATAATTCAGAGTTTTCCATGCTTAACTCCTCTGCTCCAACTCATATTTCTAATCCTCATACTTCATCGATCATTGACCTCACTTTGTGCTCGGCTTCGATTTACAATGAAATTGATTGTTACGTTTTTGACTGTACTTTTGAAAGCGATCATATCCCCATCGTAATTTCCTGGTCAAAATTTCAGAACACAACCCATTCTATTAAAACTATAACCTGGAAACCAATCATTACAAAATCAATTGAAATTTTTAATACAACAAGCCAACCTAACATTGATTTGTTAACAGATCAAATATCAAGAACCATCAGTGCCCATACATCAAACAAAATTCTAGTTGATAAAGATTATCCACCTTGGTGGAATGCCGCTTGTCATAATTTTAGTCGTCTGAAAAAACTTGCTTGGAATAAAGCCAGAAGAAATATTGCGACTACAGAGTGGATTAAATATAAGAAATACAGAAGTAAGTTTAAATTTCATTTCAAAAAAGCCAAAGAAAATTACTGGGATAACATCAGCAAAATTTCTCGAAACCCACGTATGTTTTTCAAAATACTGAACAAATTATCAAGTCATACAAATCCTAATGTTACAACTCACGAGATCATTTTTCATAACAATAGATATGTCACCAACCCCATAAAACAGAGTAACTTATTCGCCAATCATTTTTCAAGTTATTCTCATGAAGTACAGCCTATTCCCTTGGATTATAGCACAGAAAATGGATTTTTGAATAGAAATATAGAATTTTGGGAGCTCAAAAGAGCAATTAGTAAGACAAAAAACTCCACTCCAGGTGCAGATAACATTCCAGCAATCTGGTTCAAAAATCTTGATGATGCTTCCCTTTTAAAAATTCTGGGTATGTTGCAACAACAACTTGATTCGTCTGTTCTTCCCAAAGCCTGGAAACACCCCCCCAGATAGCACGTAAGTTTGCAGCAAGTTTGATTTTGACTTGTCATGGCAAAATTTGACGCGTCAAACTTAAATCGAGCTTGTAGCAAGTTCGATGTGACAAGTAGCGCCACCTCTTTGCAAATCAAACTTGCAGCAAGTATGCAAAACAAGCTTCCTGCAAAGATAGCACAATAAAGAGATAATTATCTTTGTCTCTGTTTTAAAAAACATCCGATTTTTAATAGCATCTCCTGGACCGTAATTCTTTTTTATTAATTCAATAAATCAATGATAATTTGTGAAAAAAATAACTTTTTTATAAAAAATTTTTTTTGAAGCATTTTCCATCTTTTTACTAAATATATCACTCTCACTTTAAAGAAAACTATATCGCCTTTTTCTTTTTTTATTTTTTTTGAAATTTTAACGTTTATAAACAAAATTAAATCTAAAAAACAGTCGGTGTTTGTTGAAAAATAATAACTAGACATTTTGTCCCATTTTAAAGTAATTACTTTTGAACTCTAATTTCATAATTTATTCTACTAGCAAAACGTAGTTATTAGCGAAAATCGCTCTCTCTTTGACTTCAAATCGTATTCTCAACTCAAAAAATTAATGAAGACCAGAAAATAGTTTAAAATAAATCGTATACGAATCGCATCGAACGATGTTTTAGCGAAATCTATCCTCTCCTCTCAGAGTTCAGCTGGCTCAACGGTTAGCGTCACCGCTTCGGAACCGGGAGGTCGCGAGTTCTGTCCTGGGTTGTGTTCGTGTTCTGTTTTTGCTATAATTTGCAATGAGTTTGACACGGCAAACTTGCTGCAAGTTCGTTTCATGGTGACTTCGGAGCTTTCGTTAACTTGCTGCAAGCTTGCACACTTGTCATGACAAATTTGTGGCAAACTTGCACTCTTGTCATGACAAATTTGTGGCAAGCTTGCTGCAAACTAAAATTGCTATCTGGGCCATCATTATCCCAATTCCTAAACCCAATAAAGATAAAACTAAGTTAACTTCATACAGACCAATAGCCCTTACTTCTGTTTTCTGTAAAATCTTCGAGCGTATTTTAGCGCATCGTATAACTCATTTCCTCACCAGTCAGAAAAAGTTAAACCCACACCAACATGGATTCCTCCCTTTTAGAGATAACCATACAGCAATTTATAGAATTTATTCAGCGATTTCCGAGGCTCGGAAAAACAAGAAATTTTTTGTTGCCGTCAGCCTGGATATCAAAAGTGCTTACGACTCTGTACATGTTGATGATCTCATTCTGAAATGCCTTCAACTAGGTATATCTGGTAAAGTTACTAAATGGATGCACCACTTCTTACAGGAACGGTCTTTCCAGATTAAATGGCGAAACTGTCTTTCAAATTTAAAAACCAGTTTTAAAGGCTTACCATAAGGATCTGTGCTTTCACCCATTCTTTATGTAATTTTTATGAATGACTTTTTCGAAACTCTAGATAATAATGTAGAATGCTCAATTTTTGCTGATGATATTTTTGTTTATTGTTCCCACCACTCTTTAACCTATATCCAAACTAAAATTCAGAATACTTTGGAACTTATTTATAAATGGTGCTATTATTGGAAATTAACTATCTGCCCGGAAAAAAGCGCAATAATTGAATTGTCAAACAAACAGGTCACCTCCTTTCCGCGAATAACTTATGCTGGTATTCCACTTCCATGGAGTGAATCGATCAAATACCTTGGAATCCAGTTCTCAAAATATAATCAAAATGGACATATTCTCAGAGGTTTACGAAATAAAGCGCTTAAAAAAATTAATGGTCTTAAGATGCTTGGTTATAAAAGAAATGGTCCTAGAACCAAACATTTAATCACAATTACTAATAACAGTATCCTTAGCCTTTTTTTCTATAGCTCTCCAATCATTAACAAATTTTCAGACACTCACCTCAAAGCCTGCAATGTCATACAAACTACAGCCCTTAGAATAGCCCTTGGGGTTCCAATTTGGACGCCTAATGTTATCTTGCTAAAGCTAGCAGGGCAGGAAATACTATCTGGAAAAATTAAGCGGTTAGCGATGCAATTTTTTATCAAACAAATAGCGACTCAACCCTTTTCTGCAATATTCCATACCCCTGGTAGAATTTACTCACAACTGGTCGAAAAAGATGCAGAGTCTCTCAGAATCACTTTTCGCAACCTCAGTTGCATTCCAGACCATATAATTTCTCTTCCCATTTTTCCACACTCCAACCCAAACATATGTGAAATTTTTCTTAAAGACTTTTATTTTCAAAACAAAGAACTTCCTTCTTCATTAATCTCTTCTGATTTCATTGAATGCATCCAAAGATTTTTCACAAATCATTTTATCATCGCCACTGACGGGTCTAAATCTCATTGTCACACCTCCATTGCGGGTTTTTCTTGTTTACAGCAATTTTGCTATCGTATTCACCCTCTAAATTCTGTTTTTACTGCTGAAGTCTTAGCGATATGCCAAGCATTGGATGAACTCGTTATTCCGGAAACAGATATTTTAATCCTCTCAGACAGTTTTTCGGCACTTTCGTCTCTGAAAAACTTATCTTTCCACTCCCCAAAAGTCATACAGCGTCTGGCTGCAAAAATCCGTATCCGGAAAAATCTTCATCAAAAAATTGCACTTTTATGGGTTCCTGGACATTCTGGGGTTTCTTGGAATGAAAAGGCAGACTTTATCGCAAAGCGAGTGTCAGATTTTTCACCTTATATAGATTGGATTGCCTCAGAAGACATCCTTTCCCACCTTAAAAAGCAATCATTACAAATAACTGAAGAAAACTACCATAAAAGTAAATATAAATTATTGATTGGAAACATCCCGGACATTCTAACCCTTTCTAAATGGACTGGTAACCGAGTACAAGATAGATTAATTGCTCGCATTATTAGCAAAACTATTACAACCCCAGGTCTTCTTTCTAGATTCAACCTCCACCCCGATCCTTTGTGCAGAGTATGCAACGAAATAAATGACATCTCTCACATTCTACTAAGGTGCCAAAAATATGCATCTGTTAGAGTTATACTCTGGAGAAAACTAAATATAGTGTCTGCAAACATCACTTATGATGTACTTTTGTCTCATGTTCTTGTCAACAAGAATCATCTTCTCATCTTTGTTCAAACTCTGAAGTACTTCGACATTGTTTAGCTGCATCCATTTGGCAACAAGCGGTTCCGTTCCATTGTTTACTCTCCATTTCGACGTGTTCTGAATTACCGCTGGGATTGATTTAATACTGTCAAGGACTGGTTTACTCTTTGATATGGACATACCTGCTCGGTTTTCTTGAAATGATTAGTACTGCATCTAATTGGAAGTAGGGGATAATAGCCTTTGTTGCTTCAAATCCCGTAACACAAATTCAAGTTCAAGTGCTAGTAGAATAAATTATGAAATTAGGGTTCAAAAGTAATTACATTTCAAAATATGGGACAAAATATAAGTTATTATTTTTCAACAAACATTCATTGTGTTTTTAGGTTTAATTTTGTTTATGAACGTTAAAATTTCAACATTAAGAAAAAGGCGATATATAGTTTTCTTTAAACTGCGAGTTCTTTTTTTCTATAAAAGACCTAGTTAGTTTTTTACAAATTATCATTGCATTTATTGAATTAATAAAAAGAAGGACGGTCTAGGCGATGCTATTAAAAATTGGAACTTAAATTAAAACAGAGACAAAGATCAAACCCAGATAGCAATTTTAGTTTGCAGCAAGCTTGCCACAAATTTGTCATGACAAGAGTGCAAGCTTGCCACAAATTTGTCATGACAAGAGTGTAAGCTTGCAGCAAGTTATCAATAGCTTCGAAGTCACCATGGAACGAACTTGCAGCAAGCTTGTCGCGCAAACTTATTGCAAATTATAGCAAAGACGGAGTACGAACGCGACCTCGGAAAAGAGCTCGCGACCTACCGCTTGGTAGCCTGACGGGCTAAACCACTCCGCCATCTCGACTACGAGAGGAGAAGATAGATTGTGCTAATAGATCGCGCATACGATTTATTTTAAACTCTATTCTTGATTTCGTTAATTTTTAAAATTTTGTGTTGAGAATATGATTTGAAATCAAAGAGAGAAAGAGAGCGATTTTCGTTAATAACTACGTTTTGCTAGTAGAATAAATTATGAAATTAGAGTTCAAAAGTAATTACTTTAAAATGGGACAGAATGTCTAAGTTTATTTTTCAACAAACATTGACTGTTTTTTCGGTTTAATTTTGTTTATAAATGTTAAAATTTCAACATTAATAAAACGGCGATATAGTTTTCTTTAAAGTGCGAGTGATTTAGTAAAAAGATGGAAAATGTTTCAAAATTTTTTTTATAAAAAAGTTAGTTTTTTCACAAATTATCATTGATTTATTGAATTAATAAAAAGAAGGACGAGCTAGAAGATGCTATTAAAAATCGGATGTTTTTTTCAAAACAGAGAGAGAATTTATCTCTTTTGCATTGCAAGGCCGAGGTTTGTCACGTCGAACTTGTGGCAAGCTTATTGCAAATAAGGTGACGTTATAGTTTGTCACGTCGAACTTGTGGCAAATTTGCATTGCAAGGAGGTGGCGCTAGTTGTCAAGTCGAACTTGTGGCAAGTTCGTTTCAAGTTTGTCGCATCAAATTTGCCATGACAAGGCAATATCAAGTCAAAATGAAACTTGCTGCAAACTTGCGTGCTACCTGGGAAACAAGATATATACAACTGTATGCAGGTCGTGGTGTGTAAGTGTTCTGTATCAACTTTGCAGCAAACTTGTTTTGCAATTGTGGTGAGAAGTTTGTCATAACAACTTCACAGCAAACTTGTCTTGCAAGTGGGTTGGTCGATTATGCTTTGTTACTTTGCAGGAAGTATCCTGCAAAGTTGCCGCATCAAGTTTGTCATGACAAGGTAATATCAAGAAAAATCACACTTGCTTCAAGTGTGTGTGCTATTTGGGATATCACTTTCGATATAGCAATTTTAGTTTGCAACAAAGTTGCTGCAGTCTTGCTATGCAAGTTTGCAGCAAGTTCAGAACGGCAAGACTGCAAGTTCATAACAAGACTGTAGCAAGTTAACCGAAATCACCATGCGACAAACTTGCAGTGAACTTGTCGTGCCAAGTTCATTTCAAACCAGTAGAAAAAAATAGCTTGCCGTTTCAAATTTACTGCATATTCAGGGGTATTTCTCCTTTCTTTCAAAGCCGTTCCTAAAGATGGATCTCTTCCTTTTATTATCGCGCAACAGGACGGTGGGACTGCCTTCCTCTTTTTCCTCCCTTTCTTCTGACCTCATACGAGGGTTGCACTGAGTTACGATCCAAGGACATGTAGAAGAGTGTGCGATTCGATCCCCCGATCATAGGAGCCGTAGGAGCACCACTATCCCAGTAGCACAACAATATTGTAAAATATTTTGGGCATTATTGAACAATATTGTGAATACCGGATGCTGTATCTTAATTTTTAAAAGTTTTGTAAACGTAAAATCTTGGCATAAAATATTAATTTTCGCTTAATAATTCATATTATTTAAGATTTAATTACAAAAAATTCAATGGAATAATTTTTCATTAAAAAGTCGAATACTGTATAACATTGTGTTAACACTATTGCAAATTCTATATTCCCACAACGTTGATCAACATAGTGGTGACAATATTGAAAATTCTACGTTTAACAACGTTGATAAATGTAGTGACGACAATATTGTGAATTCTGCATTTAACAATATAACACAACGTTTTATTATTCCGATTTTTTTACCTGAAGTGACTATCCCAGATAGCAAAGAAGGTTTCGGAAAAGTTGCCATTTCACTTTCCATAGACTGTTCGCGAAAGCATTTCCGCTCAAACCGTTTCGGAATCCATTCCCTCAAAATTGAGGTAGGAAAGCTTTTTAGGAACCACCTGTCCCGTATAGCCCTGTGTGGTATAGTAGTTAGTGCACTTGCCTGCCAACTTTATGAACGCGGGTTCGATCCCCGGTTCTGAGGAATTTGAACTTTTGTCTCCATTTACAACGTAATCGTATGAGTAAGTTCAATTAAAAATTAGATTAATTAAATTAATTGAAATGAATAATCAAGCTTTGATTAATTAAGATTCCTAATAGATCTAATTAATTGACATTCCAGATAGTTCTAAGCTGGACCAAGATGACGTCAGAAGAAGGGGGGATGAAAATGGGGGTTGGACCCATCTGTAGGAGTACGGCTTTGAAGAGGGGGTGAAAATAAAGCGGGGTTGGACCCCTCTGTAGGAGTACGCCTTCGGAAGGGGGGCTCTATTCCGCCGAAGAAGGGCGGAAAAAGGCCTGAAACAAGCTTGTAATAAAAGCTTGGAGAAATCTGAAAACCCTGTTCCTTCTTGACAAGTGAACTTTTCCGCTACTTTGCCGAAAGGTTCAACCCTTGTCATATAAAACTTTTTGACAACCCTTTACCCTTGTCGATGACAAGGTTTCCAAAACCTTTTAGACAAGCTTTCTTTGCTATCTTGGATACGACCTGGATACGTTTTTATATATAGTCTTACCACGGACTCCGAGACTACCTCTTTTGGACGATTTTACACCGGAAAGGGGTGTCAGGCAATGAGTCATATGAGAGCATTTCCGGAGTTCTTTGTTCGATTACGCTCATTAAAATATAAACGTCACTCTTCCATTCTTCACTTTCCCCCTATTTTGATGATAATAACTCCGCCCGGTGCATACGCAAAAGCGCGGAAGGTTTCCAAATCCGTTGCTATACAATATCTGGTTTTGATGCTTTGTCTCTGTTTTAAAAAACATCCGATTTTTAATAAAGGCTAGACCATCCTTCTTTTTATTAATTCAATAAAACAATGATAATTTGTAAAAAAACAACTTGGTATTTTATTATAAAAAATATTACTTTTGAAAAATTCTCCATCCCAACTTTTACTAAATATAGAACTCGCACCTTAAGGAAAACTATGGACGAGTTTTCTGCTTTGCTTGCTTACATTTAAGTGCCTGTACTACGTAATTCCGGTGTAATACTAAATCAATGGAATCTTCAAGGCGGAAGTCCAACATACAAGCAGGTAAAGTCAAGGTTTCTAATGTAAGTAAACAAACCAGAAAAATCGTCCATATATCACCTTTTTCTTAATGTTGAAATTTTAACGTTCATAAACAAAATTGAGCCCTAAAAACAGTTAATGTTTAGTTGAAAATAATAACTTTCCTTGTGCCCTTATTTTTAAAAGTAATTGATTTTGAACCTAATTTCATATTTTATTTCACTAGTAAAACGTAGTTACTAGCAAAAATCGCTCTTTCCTTGACTTCCAATCATATTCTCAGCTCAAAATTATGAAAAGTTAATTAAATCAGGAAGACAATTCAAAATAAGATGTGGAGATGTACGATACTTAGTGTTAAGCGAAGCTGTTTTACCACAATCTATCTTCGGCGTTTGAGGTCTCGCTGGTTGAATGGATAAGTTATCCAAGGTTCGTATGCGTCACAGAATTTAAAGGAATGTAGATATGGAAGTAAAAAATTCGTTTTCAATCTGTAATAAGTAATTAGGTTTAATATTAGGAATATTGATAATTTTGGAGAAATAATTAGTACCTTATTGAAACTAGGTTGAACTATATTGATACCCAATATTGAGCAATATGGGAAAAGTCTTAGATTTTACACTGTTTCAATATTGTAACACAATATTATACAATATTGATTTTTCAAATTTTACAATATTGAAGAATATAGTGTACTACTATGGAATACTAGCTCGGACCACAGTCAGGAGAAGAAGAATAGAGTTTTCGCTTCGTCATTGTGTCATGGGTCGTAAATGTGCGGTATCAGTTTCACAGCAAATTTGCTTTGCAAGGGGGATCGATTATGCTATGCTACATTGCAGGAGTTTCGCTACAAATTTGTTGCGTCAACTTTGTCATGACAAGATAATATCCAGAAAAATCACACTTGCTGCAAATGTGCATGCTACCTGAGTTGCACGTAACCACAGATACATAAAATTCAGACGTTCATAAAACGCAGTAAAGCGATGTCCTTTTCCAAACAAATTTTTAACTACAGTAAACTCTCGCTACAACGATATCCGATGCAACGATAAATCCCTCTACAACAATAAAATTTTGTAGTCCCGGCGAATTTGCATAGAACTTAATGTTAATCTCCCCTCAATATAACGATATTTTGTAATAAACCCCTGCCCCAGTAGCACAGAAATATTATATAATATTCGCACAATGTTATACAATATTATGAACACCGAGGAACACTGAATAATACGTAACAAAGTATTGTATTGTATGTATCAGTATTTCCGAGATACTAAATTTTCACAAATAATATAAAAACAATGTTTTTTTTAATAAAAATCTTCATTTTAACTTAGGATATCACTCGATTGGAGATTTTATTTCAAAAAACTAAACTGGAACAATTATTCTTTAAGATGCTGAACATTATATCATGCTAAACAATACAAAGCATACATTTTTTAAATTTCTGTATTTATCGACGTTTATCAGTATTTTAAGGTGAAGTTATTCTTACAGTCGATAGATGGAAGCATGATGATACTCTAACACTTCATTTATCAACGTTTAATCATATGTCCGAAAAAATATTTTACAAAATGTTCATTTGAATAATAATGTTTACACAATCATTTTGTTTTACTGTAAATAAAAGGCGGGCTGGATTCAGCTAAGGAAGTTAACTATAAAAAAGATCTCACATAATGGATTATCTATTATTCCGTGAAAATAAATTTTCGAGTGTTATTCTCATCGTAAAAATATGCACGGGATTTATTGTTGCGAATGTATTTTATTTTCAATCAATACTGTAATTATAAATGTTAAAGGCGTCTCGTAATACATTGGAAGAGGAATAAATAAATTTCAAAATTATTTTAAAACCTTTCAAACATATTACTATAGCTAGAAAATCACCCGTCATGGTATGACGGGTGCAAATTGCCTCCTCATTCGAGAGATTTCCCGTCAAATCTGACGTTTTTAAATAGATATATATGCGAGAGAAATGTTTAACAATGATTGAAAACAAATAAAATAAACATATGTATTATGACAGGAAATATTTTTTTTATTTACATATTATTTACATATTTCTTTATTCAAAACACCCCTTGGTAAACAACATTCCGTGTGAAGTATTTTTCGTTGTTTAACAATTTTCCTTGTACTTCAGATGTCTTTGTGCAAATTTTAATGTTGTCAAAAAATATTATCAAATTATATCATCACGATTGCACTAAATAATTAGATGCATCGTGGCGTCCAAACTATATCACGCGCTTGATATTATACCATTGACTTAATTTACTACTTTCTCTTAAAAACGGAAATTAATTTGAAATATATCATTAATATAATTTAAAATTTCTCGGAAACTATTGATCATAGCGAGATACATTTTATATCAATAGATAGAAAATTTTATTTCACTATTTTAGAGCTATTAAATTTGAAATTAGAACGACAAATACTCTTTTAAATTTAAAATTACTGAAATTTAGGTTCTCTAAAAATGAAACGTCTCGCAGCGCTATGGTGCGAATTTTATTGTTAGTGACGTCAGAGAGTTATCGAGAGATCTGGGCTATTATATTAGTAATTACTTTTAAACCTTATTGCCTTAACTTATTAAATTAGCAAACTTAGATATAAGAGCTACAATTGCTTCCTCTTTGACTTCTAATTTCATTTTGAACTCGAAATTGTAACGATAAAAACTAATTTAATTAAAAAGACTATTCGTATTAAATGCTAACGTGCGTGAAATTTCGTAGAACCGAACTCTGTAACTACATTTTATTATCATCATTTACGCTCTCTGGTGCAAGTCTAGCTGGTCCAATGGTAAAGTGCCGGTTCAAAGCTCGCTCTAAGTAGAGGTGTTCAAAAAATAACAAAGTGTTACCCAGAAGTTCAGCACTTAGGAATTAAGTGATTAATACTTTTCCATGCTTCTAAAATGTATTTTTAAATTATTCACTATATTGTTATATTATGCAATATTATATAATACTATTCATTATAGTACAATATTATTTAATATGGTATAATATTTTACAGTATTATATGACATTATCCAATATTATGAGAAAAACATTGTACAGTATTGAAAAATTCTTACGTTCTACACTGTTTCAATATTGGAAAAAATATCGTACATTACTTTTTCGAATTTTATGATATTAGACAATATTACGTGCTACGTGGGTGTACAAAAAAAAAGTTTTTTAAAAATCTCAACACCATTTTCTTTCTCTTTAACAATACTTCTGTTTCCAAATACTCGGAAGTGAAAGATCATACCAACAAAAAGCGTTTCCCTTGTCGGAAGTGGATACAATAACTTAGTCCACTTGTAGGCAACAGGTGTTACTCTGGTAATGACTCATGACTACCACAGAATACATTAGCAAATCAGATGCTTTGCTGCTTTTGGCGTGTGTGACTTGAAGATTTCATGGAAGCTCTGTTCAATTTCTAAATTTTAAACGATTCTGAATTTCCATCGAAAAATTTGATCTTCTTTCATTCACGTTTGAATTTTCAACGAAGATGGCAACTATCCTTTCAGGATAAATTGAACATAATTAAAAAACTTGATGATGGAATGAAGTAGGTTGATGCGGCCAAGAAATACGGACTGTCGCAATCTACGATTGTAACTTTTCTGATGAAGAGGAAACAAATTGAGGAGGCTGTGAATTCCAATAAAATCAACCCTCAGAGAAAACGACTGAAAGTTGCGACAAATAAAAGCATTGACGCTGCCTTTGACTCGATACTTATAAACATCGGAAATAAAGTAGAAGAGCCTTTTAAAGCTGTAAATGTGAAGGAAGCGTGTGACAATATTGCTGGGAGTTGGTGAGAAGTTACGGAGAAAACAATCCGTAGGTGTTGGAAAAATGCGGACCTTTGTTTCATGGAGGATAAAGCAAACCGATAATGATGAAATTTCCAAAAATGACAATGTTTCAGATGCTGCAGAATGTGTTTGGAGCCTTCAAAAGTCTTTAACTCAGCTTGAAGAAAAAGTGGCAAAATGTCTGGAATTAACGTGGAGGAATATTTAACAGCGGATGATGATCTTATGGTTTTGGCAGAAGTTACTGAAGAAGATATCCTGTCCGAAATCACAAACGAAATGGAAAATGATGATGAAGAGGATGATACAGATCCATCGCAATCTTTATTGACATCCCAGGAAGCTCTTCAATCAATTTAGTTCCGACGGGCATTTTTTTAAGCCTTTCATCCACAAATGATGATCATTTTCGTGCTTTAGACTCTATGCAAACCTTATTAGTTGACTTAACAGTTTAAAAATGAATAGCCAAATGGAAATATTGGATTTTTTTCTATAAATAAGTTTCTCAGGTATGTGAACTATTTTATTGTATAGCTGAATCTTCACATTTTTTGCATGCTTTGAAAATCATTAGCACTCTGGTGATGCTTTTTTCTCTCCAAAATGTATATTGTTGTATTGTGTCCACATTAAAACTTCCATAAATTTAAGGGTTTTTTTATATCATAATTATATCACCCCTCGATATAACAATAAATCCCTCTATAACAATATCTTTATTTGGTCCACAAAGTATTGTTGTAACGAGGTATTATTGCATAGCAGTTGGCAATTCCTTCGTACAAGAAAAGATGAGATTCTCACAAATCTTATAATATAAGTGCTAAAAAAACAAGAGGATAATAGTATTTTTGTACAGAGAGAATAAATCTTTTAATAATCTTAGTTTCAGATGACAAAATGCCTCCAATATAGAAATGTCACCTGAGTACTTATCAGTATTTTTCAGGCGATATTTATCTCCCGACCAATGGTGGCTCGTCCATTAGGGCTGCAAAACTGCAGCCCCCTCTGAAATTATTGTAAAAGTTTTTATTTTCTTACTTTGGCACTCCGATAGTTCGATAAGAAAATAAAAAGGGGGGAAAAGTAATAAAACATGAAAAAAAGACAGACAATGAGTTAATAAGTAAGAGAGGAACAGGTTAGAGCTGCAAAGCTGGTACCCCTTGAAAGCATAAAATTCGCCCTTTGCGCACATCTGGGCGACGAATCAGGAGATAAAAGCAACCCTTTCTCCTTCTGAATTTAAAGGTCACAGAGCTCTATTCCACCCATCTCTGGTCGGCGCGGGGCCCACTGATATAAAAAAAAATGTTATTTTTTTTTCTCGCTCCCACCAAAAGTTTACGTCGTTTTAATATCCCTAGACTAGCACTTTCGGATGATTTTACACCGGAAAGGGTGACAGGCAATGAGTAGGATGAGCGCATTTCCGGAGATCTTCGTTGGGCCAAGCTAAGTAAAATGTAAGCATCTTCCCTTCCATTTATCCCTATTTTGGCGAAAATAACTCCGCCTGGTGCATGCGCTGAGGGTTTCGGAATCCGAGAACATACAATACCTTCGCTTCCTTGTTACATTTTTCTTCGATTTCTCTGGGTTAGTTTATGATCTCTTTCTCTACGGGCACCCACTCCAAACCGGGATAGGGGACCTAGAGTCCTAAAAGTGGGGGTGCCTCTTCGCGCCTATGACTACACCACTGCCCAGTACTAACGAAAATCTTTTCAGCACTGTTTGTTTCTGAGCTGACGAGCGGATACTACTCCCGACCCTGCCAGCTCAGGTGTCGTCCTCGTCATCTGCCTGCGGTTCAAAATGACGAGGTCCGTCCCTAAATAGTCCTCGTGTTGCTTCAAATCGGGACGTTAACATAACCTAACCTAACCTAGGTTCTAATCTACGTACTGCCACAACCTGCCTAAATCTATCGACTTTAATCGGTAACAGTGACGTATCGAGAGTATGTGGCGTCATAATAAGATTTTTTCGCCCCCCCCCCATCATCACCAGTAACATTAGCACCTGAGGCATGATATTTTTTCGGCCCTCCATCGTATTTGACTTCAAAAAGTGACAGAAATACATTAACGTTTTATTGTCATGGCTAGTAGCGTAGCTTGAATAGATGGCGCCCGGGGAATTATAGGATTTTTTTTTATCCCAGTCGTCATTAGTGGTTTAACAAGCGCAAATGGCGCCAGGGGTATAGCATTATTTTTCAGCTCCCTCATCATATCTTTCTTTAAAAACGGCATAAATGCAGTAATGTTTGTCTCCACAGCACCCCGTAAAACTAGCGCCCGGGGATCTATACCCCCTTGTCGACCCCGGTCGCTACGCCAGAGAGTTAGAAATAAGTTATTAGACCTCGATTAAAGTGGACATACTGTATATAATCGATGTTTCTTCTCATTGTTTATAGAGTATGGATGCAAAAGTTAAAAAAAAAAACTATTTAACTCTTTTTACAATGGATAAAACATAAGCATATAAAGATAAAACTATTTTAACATACAAACAGACAATCTTTTCATATTTTAAGAAAATATACTGTCAGGGTTTTAAAATTAAGATAGTATGTTAATAAAACAAGAATTTTATTGTATATGAGAATTCAAAATAGTTTTCGCTGCCTTATATCTAGGGTTGCCATACGTCCAGTATATACCGGACTGTCACCGTATTTCGCTGTTCAGTCCCGTTTTTGTTCCGTTTTCTCTCTAAACTCTGCATCATTATAATTTTGAAATGACTTGCGACCAATTTTATAATTATGTGAAAGAAGAAAATGACGTGATTAATAAAGGAAAATCAACTTAAAAATATGACTAGGCTAAAAAAGGATCACATCATTTTTATTATACTACGTGTTTATTTTATTAGAATACTTAAACTTTAAAGATTTTTTACCAGAGTAAAATAAACCATTTCCTACCCACTTTTTTCATGCTTTATTTATTTACCTCTTAAACGTCCCGTATCAAAGCTTGGCAATTATGGCAACCCTACTTATATCTAAATTATCCGGCATTTTTAGGTAGATTCCTTATAGGAAAATCTACCTATTGCAATGGTTCTCATGACACGACTTTCGGAAAATTTTTGCAGATCTTCACCGATCATAACCCCTAGAACCCAAAACCACCCTTCGTTAAAAAGTTTATATATATATATATATATATATATAAAACGCTTTTTCCCATGTTATCTTGTGAACACGATAACTGGAGTAATTTTGATGTAAATTTAACCAGCATGGGATATGTTGTAAGGATAGTGAAAATCTCGGTCGAGTTCGTAGATGGGCTATCCAGCTCAAAGGGGATGGAAATGGTGGGGGGTGGAAATTTTCATTTTCTCATAATTCCTTTACAATTGAAAATAGAAAGAAAATTCAAATTAGGCGAATTATTGCCTTATCATAACGAACAATGTTTCAATTTAAACTTTTTTGATAACTGCAATTGCTTAGAAGTTATGAGCTGAAAAGTGATTTTCCCACCTTACCCTCCTCTCCCCCTAACTTAAAGTACGTTTTAACCTATGCATGTTACCCCTTGTTGGAAAGCTCTCGTCATTTGCAATCTCTTCCACACGCTTTCATTCTTGTAGCTCTAATCCTTTTGAGAATAGAGGGCGAAATGTTCTTTTCCTTATTATTAGTAGAGACGTATATACATAACGCTTTTGCCCATGTTATCTTGTGAACACGATAACTAGAGTAATTTTGATTAGATTTTAACCGGCGAGGGATATGTCTTAAGGTCGGTGAAAATATCGGCCGAGTTTGTAGATGGGCTAACCAGCTAAAAGGGAGTGGAAATGGTGGAGGACTGAATATTTCATTTTCCCATAATTCCTTTACGATTGAAGATAGGATGAAAAATCAAAATAGGCGAATTATTGCCTCTTCATAATAAACAACTTTTGTATTCAAACTTTTTTGATAGCTACAAATTTTTAAAAGTTATGAGCTAAAATGCCATTTTCAATCCCTCCCCCATTTTATCACTTCCCCATAGCTCTGTTATGACTAAAGATAGAAAACAATTCAATTAGGCGAATTATCACCTTATCATAACGAACAACTTTTATATTAAAAGTTTTTGTCAGGCAAAATTGATTAGAAGTTATGAGCTGAAAAGCGATACTCAATCCCCAATTTATCAATTTCCCGTCACTCTGTTACGATTGAAGATAGAAAGAAACTTTCAATTAGGCAAATTATCACATAATAATAACGAACAACTTTTATATTAAAAGTTTTTTGGCAGCTACAATTGTTTAGAAGTTATGAGCTTAAAAGCGTTGTTCAACCCCCCCCAATTTATCTTTTCCCCGCAGCTAAGTTACGATTGAAGATAGAAAGAAAATTTCAATTAGGGAATTATCACCTTATCATAACAAACTACTTTGATATTGAAAGTTTTTTGACAGCAAGAATTACTTAGAAGTTATGAGCTGAAAAGTGATTTTTACCCCCTACTTAGAATACGCTTTAACCTATGCATGCGACACCTTGTTGAAAAGCTTTCATCAGTTCACTTTTATATAGGTAAACTAAAAGATATCACTTCCACTTATTATAAGGTAAACAAGCTGATATATCCTGGTTTGCACCGGATTGAAATGCTTTCATGTCTTAAATTTTTTAATAAAAAAACTACTATCGTATAAAAATTATAATACACAAATTCCTTTTCTGATCTGAAACGTTTTTAATTAAAATGAGAATATCAATTGAAAAAAAAACGATTTTTAAAAACAGCCGTTTTCTCCATAAATTATTATTTGTTATATAGGTACTTCAAATCTTGTTAAAAATTACTAAAGTAAGAGAAAGGGTTCAATGAATATTTTGAAACAATTAAATTAACGAGTTAATTATTCATTAATTTAAAGAATGAAAATCATTCAATCATTAGTTTGTCCTGATATAAATTGTTAATCGTCTACTTTTAAAATTTCCTTTTAGCATTCGTCAAGAATTCTGTGAATGTATTCTGGCATTTATATATATTCGTATTATTCTTGTTCTTCAACAATAAAGAATATTGTTACGAATTCTGTTTAAAATTACTTTTGAAAAAATATTAAAATGAGAGAAACAAATTGTATGGAAATGAAATTTTTGTCACTGAAATGCTAATTTTTTGAAATTTAATAAGGTGTAAAAATAGTTTCTTGAGATAATGTTTTCAAAAGATATCGCGGAAAAACACCTTGCTTAATTTTTAATTAACTGAAATTTTAAGTAACGTATGGGCTTCGAAATGTTGAAGATGAACTTTCTCTTGTCTCAAATAAAGAGTGTGCAAAGTCTAGTTGAAATCAGTCCACTGGTTTAGGACGCGATGTGGAGCATACATACATAGATACAATAACTTTTATTTAAATCAAGATAATTATTAGATAATTACAAGATTAAGATTTCTGGCATATACTATGAGCCATAAAAAAGGTTTTAGTGAAGATATCGTCACAATTAATTAAATATTTAATTTTATTTAAGTAAATAGTTAAATTTAATTAATCAAACAGTTAATTTTAATAGTTAATTTGATAATTAGTTAATTTGACAGGTTACTTTAATTTGATAATTAACTAAACATGGCTGCACCAAGATTTGTTTAATAAATTTAATATAAAATAGCCAAAAAAGACAGATATATAAGAGTTCCCTTTATCCTTTTTTATATTGAAAAATATCTCATTAACTTTAAAATTGTTTTAGGATTTTCTGTCGAAGTATTTGCTTTTAACTGTCGATGAAGATTTAAATTTGTTGTTCAAAATGGCTGCATTGATATCCTATGCTTTAAACACACGTATTAAATTTGCAACTCGCAATGTTTAATAATTTTTATTCTGTTATGTGTTAAGAATTTAGTGACTATTATCTCTGTAACCAGGGGGTTCTCTAAATGAGCCCATTCTAGTAATGTTTAAATGTTTCATGTCATGTGATTTTTGCATATGACAAAGTAATGTTCGCACAATTATATTGTAATCTAGAATAAATAAATTAATTTTTAAATCTAGAGTCTTTCTTCATTCGTGCCAAGAGTCAATTTCTTGTTACTGTTTCAGATAGGCTGGCTTAATGTTACTAGGAGATATTTGCACTGCTGAGATGTTTATTTCTTTATGACTCCTACCTGTTAAATGATTATGTGTTGAGATATAAAAAAAAATGACCAATGTACTGATCGATAAATCTTTCATAACTTTTTGGAATGAAAAATGGAATGATAAAACCTTGACATAGTAAAAAATTAAATGTCATGAAAACAGAATCATAGCGTAAATATTGCAATGTGTAGAAACAATAAAGTCATTGGCTATGTCTGTATTGATCAATATGTAATATTTCATTACTTTTGTAACATTAGCGTAAAGGAATCTACCTTTGCCTTCAAGCTTGCCGAAAAGGGATTTTTTTTTATTTTCTAAAGCTTAACATTGTTTGAAAAGTGGCTAAATAAAATACTGAGTAAAGTTTTAAACGATTCAATTGAAGTCTACAGAGAAATCGGCACTGAACGACATTATTTGCACTAAATGACTTTCTTAAAATAATTAATTTCAGCTGTGAGCTGACTACTTTACAATAAATTCTGTTTTATGAAACATTCTCAATGCTGGGATTCATATTCTTGGCTCATAAGATGGTAATATTAACCCGTGCTTTTATTGAAAAGAAAAAATCCGGGAAGAGAACTGCGTTTCATCTCTGACATTCTATTTTATTTGAGTAGTTCCTTTCTTAAAATAATCTGACATACCGGTACATAGAACGTTTATTTTACAACTTCCTTGTAAACAAGCATATCAATTTTCAGGGTCATACTTTATCAACTCTGGAAGCAGCTGTCGATTTCTTATGACAGCTATTTGTTCTAAGAGATATTTTTGTTGTTCAAGAGTTGACAGAAAATTTGATGAACAATTGAAAAACAAATTTTTTTTCCTTAGTTATTGAGAAATTAGACTGCAGCTCTTTACGGAATGTGTTCATTTCAAGGATGTTTGAGAAAATATTTTAATAAAGCTCTTATATTTACAAAATTTACTTATTCGAAATGGAATTTCTTAAATAAATAACTTTACTTTTTAGAAAGGAAGATAATTTTTGCAGTCAAGATAAATTGTTTTCTAAACCGTATTGTCGAAAGTATATTGTAAAAGCTAGTATATTCAGAATTTAATTTTGTATTAAAACTTGATAGAGTGAAACATGAATGCAAGATGTATTTATATTTTATAGGCAGAAAAAATTTGATAGAAGAACAACTCCTGAATTGCCTGTCGATATGATGGCAGCGGGAGTAGTCTCCCCGAAACTTTCTCGCATACGACCAGTAATGTGGGGTGGGTAAACACCCAGTTGATAGGTAAATATTTTTGGGGTATTTACAACTTTTGAGAAAAAAATTATGAATAGTGATTCACAATGAAATATATAAAATTTATGAATTCCCAAAAACTTAATATTTTGCAAAAAAAATTGCGATGTTCGCAATTTTTACGCTCGCTGGGTACCACAACTTTATTTAACGTTTTTGAGTACGAAATCTTACTATAGATATCACTCAAGATTTCACCATACCTCTGGTTAATCACAGGCGTCCATCTGGAGAAGGTCAGAACGAAATTTCGTTTTGAGGGTTGCCATAATTTCCGAAGCGCGTGTTTGCGGCTCGCTACAATTTCCTTCGTATTCCGCCAAGGTCAAAAGCCAACCGTACTAACTTGAGTAAAATAAGCGAAACGCTCGCCAACACACAGTCGCAATGTGCATTTTGAACCAAATATGCAATTTGAACAACTTTTTTAACGGATTGAAACGAAATTTGGGCACAGATCTATAATTAATGTTAGCAACCGTCATACCAATTTTTATTTATCTAAGCCAAAGGGTTTAGGAGATATAATTTTTACAAGTATGCGATTATACAGTCCGACAGTCCACCAACCCTTCGACGGATTTGGTCCAAACTTTGATACGGACTACTGATGATAAAACTGTGTACCAAATTTTATCCATCTAGCTATTCAAGTTTTTGAGTTATAGTGTTCACATGACTGCGGACAGAGAGACAGACAGACTTCCCGTAGACAGATTTTCTCCAAAATTTGATAGAAACCTACAAATTATGTGTAAAGATCACATATCAAATTTCATCCCTGTATCTCTAATAGTTTTCGAGTTATCGTGTTCACAGACATAATTCCAAAATTGTGTTTTTCGGACTCGGGGAGATCTAAAACGTGGATATTCGTCAAAATCTCGAGTTCCAATTTTTTGACGGTTACAATACTTTCTCATTATATACTTCGTACACGAGAAAGTAAAAAAGGGTCCATTTTCTTTTCTAACCCTGTTTACAATACAAGCCTGATTAACCGAAATAAAGGAGGAGGGGGGAGGAAGCGGTTTCGGATAAAGAATTTTTTGGTCAAGCCATGAACATCTTACATCTTTCTATTTTGTAACTTACAGAATGTAGTTATGAAATGTTTCGAATTTATCAATGATATCTGGCCGTTATGGAATATTATTAGATGCTCTGTTGCATTTGATATTGCGGGTTAAAGATAGAATATTTTATTAAATGCATATAAAATTTTAAAATTAATTATGTTTATTTTTAGTTACTTTTGTTTAATATAAGTTAATTTTTATAATTAAATAAAATTAAGACTTAAAAATCATTTGCGCAAATTTTTTTACATATACAGTACAACCCCTGTAAACCGAACTAAACAAGGAAGGGGTGTTCAAATAACGATTTTTTCAGTTAAGCCATGATCGTCTGTTACTAACATGTATCTAATTACAGTATGTAAGTCTGAAATGTTTTAACTGTTAGACGAATTCAGAACTCTCTTTGTAGAGTACACTATGGTCTTTATTAAAGTTAACCCTATGTCGGTCGGACGCAATATTCGCACCGGCGAGTTCGGTCCCAATGCGACTGTCAGGCACAGGTAAACAATATCATAATTAATATTGATAATATCCATTAATTTTAATTTTAGCATTCTAAAATTATCACTGGCCTTCCTGGAGAGGTTTAAAAGAACCAGCGGGAGTGGTCTTCCCTAAACCTTATCGTACACTTCCCAAAAAAAGGTAAAAAAATTCGAACCTACTGTAACCCAGGATCCAATGACTATCAGAAAATATTTAGGTAAAGAATCAAATTCAAAGAGATGCGTACCGATTTCCACTCTTGCCGGCTCAAGGACAAAGTGGCGTAATCCTTCCGCGTGCACAGATTTGCTACCAGTACGCACGAGCATGGAGAATCGGATTAAAAAAATGAATATGCAATTTGGACGCCTCTTATTTAACCGATTGAAACGAAATTTTGGCACAGATCTATAATTAATGTTAGCATCCGTGATACCAAGTTTTATTTATCTAAGCCAAAGGGCTTATGAGATATAATTTTTACAAGTATGCGATTATACAGTCCGACAGACAGTCAACCCTTCGAAGGATTTGGTCCAAAATTTGATACTGATCTACACTCATGATGATAAAACTGTGGACCAAAATTTATCCATCTAGCTATTCCAGTTTTTGAGTTATAGTGTTCACATGAACGCGGACAGACAGACAGATTTCCCGTAGACGGATTTTGTCCGAAATTTGATAGAAACCTGCAAATTGTGCGTAAAGATCACATACCAAATTTCATCCCCGTAGCTCTAATAGTTTTCGGGTTATCGTGTTCACAAACAGACAGACATAATTCCAAAATTCTGTTTTTCGGACTCGGGGAGATCTAAAACGTGGAGATTCGTCAAAATCTCGGGTTCGAATTTTTTGACGATTACAATACTTTCTCTCTGTATACTTCGTATACGAGAAAGTAAAAAAAAAAGTGGGATATCGTTGCTAAAAAAGTCTCGCCCTCGCGATTATTTCCGTGCAGTAGAGTACATGTTTTTTAAAAAATATTTTCGGATAATCTGGCTTTCGGTTTACCCGAGTTCTGTTATCCAGGCTTTTATTGTATTTTCAAAGATTTTTTTTTGCTTAATTTTCAAAAAGAAAAAAAGAGTCAAGTTACGGACACAAAACTTTCTATTCGTTCTCTCTCTTTTTCTCTGTATGTCAAATTTATAACTTTACTTATATTTTATTGTGACGAATGATAGTATTTTGTACGTGATTAGTGTTTCTTTACCTACCTGACGGCTGCAGTGACCTAGTGGTAAGGTCTCGGCCTCGGGGCCAGAGGGTTCCAGGTTCGAAACCCGATTTCTCTGAAGATTCCAAGTGTTTCTGGGTATCTTGCGTGCTAAATCATATGTAGTGAATACTCCCGCTGGCATAGTGCGGAAGTTTAGAGTGGGGGAGCCAAACCAGCTTCAGGTGTTGTTCTCGCTATCTGACCGCAGTTCAAAATTACTCGGTACGTTCCAAAACAGGCTTCGTGCTGCTCAAAAGGGGGTGTTAATGTAACTGAAACTAGTCCTTCAGATAATTCCCTTTAAAAATATATTTATCAAGTTTTGGAGAGTTTCTTCTTCCGAAATTTTTAATATGAACTTAAGTTCAAGTTTTTTCTCTCTGTATGCATGTCTTTTAGCTTGATTTAACTGCTTAACCCTCTGACTGCATAATTTTTTTAATTACTATTTTGATGCAACGTTTGAAAACATGTTCAAATACCGTTGAACCAAGTGAATTGTTATTTACACGCAAGGCGTTATTAGTATAATATGATTCAACGTTTTAACCTTCCAACGGGCGCGCGTTTGCAAGAGATACTTGCATTGTGCATCGTTTAACATATTTATATCGTTATTTTATATAGTTAAGTGCAATTTTATTTATAAAATCTTTGTTTACTATTAGGCTAATAAATACATATAACTATATATATATATAGTTTTTTTACTTGTTGACATATAAATGCTTAAACTTGATTTTTTGTTCATGGTATCTTTAGTACTTTCAATTTTTTAGATTTTATTTAAAATTGATGTATTGTTCAAATAATGACTTTTTAGTATAGAATTGATTCTTCATATGTTTTGTTTACTTTATTTCTGTATGAATATATACAAGTTATCTTTGGATTTATATTATATATATATGTGTGTATTACGATGCACGATATGTCCTAAAGTTTGCGTAAGCGCGCCCGCTGGAATGTTAAAAGTACTAAGTAAAGCCATAGCTCGCGAAAGTCGCAGGATGCAGCAGAAAATAGATTTACTTACAACTCTGGGAAATCTCGGGATAATATATCGGGTTGTTTCACAAAAATAAATCCAGCTTTTATTTAAATTCTCAGTAATTATTACCTTAATAGTAAACAAAGACTTTATAAACAAAAATTGCACTTAAATTTATAAAAGAACGATATAAATAGGTAATACGATGCACAATGCAAGTATCTCTTGAAAACGCGCGCCCGCTGGAGGGTTAATCAGTAAAGAGATTATATTTAGATTTAAGAAAAGGTCAGTTTGACGCCTACCCATGAGTTTTTTCAAAACGTTTTTGGCTACTGACTAATTCACGTGTCTTAAATTTAAATGCCGAATTGAAATGCAGGATTAGGTTAAAGGAAGGAAGGATAAGGAAAATTATCCTTCCTTCATAAGGAAAATTAACAAATCATCATTGCCTCATAAGGAAAATTAGCGAAGTAGAAACTTAATAAAGCAATTTTGGAATGGTATATTTATGTGGAAGATACCGGTTATTTTTGCTAGTTACCAATAAAACAAAACTTAATTTTCTGTTTGATGTTGTATGAACTAATGACTGGCCAGATTTCTCACAGGGCCAACCTAGGCCATAGCCTTGGGCGTAGACGTTAGGGAGCGCACGTACAGAAGAAATAACAACCAATTAATTACGCATTTTTCAGTGTTATGTTCAAAAGGCCCCATAAAATGATTTTTTTAAAAATTACTTTCCTTACGAGCGATACATTTTTTGTCTTCTGTGGACCTTATGTATCTTCTCTTGTCTATGAACTTCTTTGCATTGAAACAGATTTGAAAAGACCTGTCTACTTCCCCCCAGTGACCCTTCAAACTAGTATTCCTTAAACATCGATAGTTCATCTATCGATAGTGCAGTCGATACTATTCTCAAACTATCGATAGTTTCAAAACAATCGATACTATCGATAGTTTTCTCCCGGGACATACTAACGATAGACGCATTTTCAGTCGATAGTTTAGAAACTATCGATAGTTCCAGTCGATAGTTTTGAAACTATCGATAGTTCCAATCGATATTTTTGAAACTATCGATAGTTCCAGTCGATAGTTTTAAAACGATCGACGAAAAATGTGCCTATCGATAGTACTGCCAGTGAGAAAACTATCGATAGTATCGATTGTTTGAAGCTATCGATACTTCAGTCGATAGTTCCGACAACCCGATATTATAAACTTGGCTTCGATAGTATCGATAGTCTATCGATGTTTAAGGAACACTACTTAAAACCTATTCAAGGTTAAAAAGCACGAACTAGAAGTTCTATTAGGTATTTCAGACGATTTCAAGAAATGGGGAGAATTTTTGTAGACATTATTATTATGTTTATTTAATTTTGAATTAAAAATTTAATGTGGTTCAAAGATTACAAAGATTGTATTAAGTGCTTATATGTTTCAAAAATAAACTATAGTATATTAAATTGAAAATTATATATAAACTTTTTAAAGAGGTGAGGGGGCGCAGGATATGTTTTGGCCTAAGGCGTAGAAACGTGCAAATCCGGCTCTAACTAATGATACGTCAAAAGCGTAAAAGTTAACTAATCCTCTATCTCCACTCGTTCGTGAATGATTGATTTTTTAAAGTGGCCCAGAATTTCTGAATCGTCCCGGATTGTCTAAAGGTATATTTGTGAGAAATAAATAAAAAAAAATGGTATCATGTGTGATTTAATTGCATTAGTAGTACTTCTCTGTATGTTTCATTATCTGCTGTTAAGAAATATAGCTTAAAAATAAAATAACAGTGAACCATATAAATTGTTTCTGACTTAGGAAGGTTCTTTAACCCTTTTAAGTCTTGCGCCGGTCATATTGACGCGCATCGAATTATCGCGTTTTTAGGCTTATAAACTAAAATTTAATCATTAATTAGCTTTATAATTTGACGCAAAAATGACGTAGAATCCATAAGCATCTCAAGTATTCTATGCCTTCTTAGATGAATGAAAACAACAGCCCATTTCCAAAACAGGAGGGGTCATTTTATTAGATACCAAAGAAAATGCGATCTTTGAGTGGTTAACCCTTTAAGCGGTTTGCCCGTATTCCGTACATGCATCGAATTATTGAATTTTTACACTTATAAACTAAAACAAAGTTATTCACACACATTATAATTCGATATAAAAATTTCGTGGAATCCATAAGCATTAAAACTGTCCTTTAAATTATCAAATGAATTAAAATGACAACGCATTCCCAAAATAGAAGGTGTTATATAATTAGACAGCTGAGAAAACGAACAGCTTAAGAAGTTAACCTTATAATTTGTTTCCCGAGCGTGGTTCGTGCATCGAATAGCCATATTTTTCAACTAAAAAGTTAAAATTAAGTAATTCACAGGCGTTATAACTCGCTACATAAATTACGTGGAATATATAAACCTCTCAAGTGTTTCATGGACTCTTAGTTGAATCAACACGACAGCATCTTTCCAAAACGGAACATATCATCTAATTAGACAGCTGAGAAAACAAACCTATTAAGGAGTTAACCTCATAATTTGCT
>BGPR01000273.1:192514-222698 GCA_013235015.1 Araneus ventricosus | reverse complement strand
CCCGAGCGTGGTTCGTGCATCGAATAGCCATATTTTTCAACTAAAAAGTTAAAATTAAGTAATTCACAGGCGTTATAACTCGCTACATAAATTACGTGGAATATATAAACCTCTCAAGTGTTTCATGGACTCTTAGTTGAATCAACACGACAGCATCTTTCCAAAACGGAACATATCATCTAATTAGACAGCTGAGAAAACAAACCTATTAAGGAGTTAACCTCATAATTTGCTTCCCGAGCGTGGTTCGTGCGTCGAATAGCCATATTTTTCAACTAAAAAGTTAAAATTAAGACATCCACAGGCGTTATAACTCGCTACATAAATTACGTGGAATCCATAAACATCTCAAGTGTTTCATGGACTCTTGGTTGAACTCTACGGGGATAAAATAGCTACACGTGACTTTTCAAATACACTAGCCGCACACCCCTAGGCCTCGGGAAATGGTTGTTCGGGACAGTTCTACGAAAAGAAGGACGGTTTAATTATCAAGTAGAAGTTGGTAAGAAAATCTGTCGTAGGCATATTGATCAAATGAGATCGAACTGATATTCCGCTGAGCTCACCAGACCTTGAATCAAGTTTTCCAAGTATTCTAGAGGTGTCGTTTTCTCCTCCTTCAGATAAAGTGCTACCTCCAGCGTTTCATGCTCTTACCGCACCACAGAACCTAAACCATCCACTGCTATTATTCCTGAACAGAGATCCGAATCATCGACAATGCTTCCAAATACAGCAGAAACTGTGCTTAATACTCTTCGTCGAAGAACCAGAGTTAGAAAAGCACTTGATAGACTAATGTTGTGATTGTGTTTAAATTCGTGTTCAATTAATTTTTTTAGCTAAGGAAGGAATGTTATATCCTTGTTAATATTATGTTAATCCTTGTTAATATTTATGTTAATCAATATAGCTTTAACTGTATCTTTAACTGCAAGCAAATCAATATAAATGCACGACCTCCAAATCTGAACTGTGTGAAATATACGCTGGATTTGAAACTTGGCGTTATTTCTTGGCTGGATCAACTAAACCCCCGAACACAACACGACAGCATCTTTCCAAAACAGAAGGTGTCATCTAACTTAGATAGCAGAGAAAACTACACAATTAAGAGGTTAATATAAAACCTGCGTTATGCAAGCTAAGCAAACAGTTTAAAAATTATTGCAGAACTTTTGCTTTGAATTTTCTACTCCTTACACGCTTAACTTAGACATATTTAAAATGTATTTAAATATTTTATATCTTTAATGATGCATTAAAATTAACTTGGGACAGCAACAAACTAAGCAGAAAGAAGGTAGCATACGATTTTGTCATTTTGTTTGACAAAATAAAGGATAAATGCTTCCCAGAGAAATGTTTTTGGTCACGAAGGTTCAAGCAAATACAACATTCTTTAAAGGAAACGAATTAAAAATATGACATTTGAAGTATTTGACGTTCATATGCTATGTTTTCTGATGCCAGAAAAACACGCTCTCAAAATGTGCACATCAACGAAAAGGGATTCAGTTTGTTGAATGCTTGCAATCTATATCATGAATCGTCCATCGCATCTGGTATTGTTTTGAAATAGCTTTTTAGAGAACTGACAGAATGTAAATTGGAATTTCATTTTTGACAGTTATGTTGAGTTGCAACCATCCAATCCTTCCCTGCAGGCTTTCAAATATAACAGAAACTTTCGACCTCAGTTTTTTTCATGGCTTCTCGATTTCAGCCATATTTCAAAAAAATAAAACAGTTTTTCTTTCCTTTTAGAAACTCAATGTACTAAGGAAGAAGATTTAGACGTTTTTGGCTGGCAATCTTTCAAAATCCAATTTTGTGCTGTCCTTCTAAAAAGTGAATTGAGGTGAACTTTCCTAAGTCAATTCTAGGCATGAACTGACAGTCGTAAAAGAAAGGCTTTATAAAAAATTTTTGTTTAAAAAACATGAGCGGAGGAACGTACTTTTATTGAGAATCAAGACATCTTTCTAGTTAAAAAACTTTGAATCGTTTTACAAGCTTTAAAAAACAAAATGAGAAATCAGAGTTTAATAATGTAGCTTTCGAGACATTTTTAGATATAGACTAGCTGATATGCCCGGCGTTGCTCGGGATTAAAATACTTTTTTGTCTAATATTTTTAATCAAAAAACTATTTTTGTATAGAAAATTATAATACATAAAGATTCCTTTAGGGTCTGAAACGTTTTTGCTTCAAATTTCGTTCATACATAGTGAAGTATACGAAGGATTTTGATGAATGTTTTGGGACAATTAATTAAATAGTTAAATTTTCATTAATAACAAGCGTTGAAATAAACCATATCAACAGTTGTTCCTGATATAAATTATGAATCGTCTGATTTTAAACTTTTTTTTAGTAATCTTCCAGAATTCAGTTTATGTGTTCTAGCAACAGCTCTTCATATGTATTCTTGTTTCTAACAATAAAAAAATACATGGCTACAAATTTTGAATTTTAAACACAATTGAATTTTTTTAAATTATTGAAATGAGAGCAACAATTTGAATGTAAATGAAATTTGTCTCACTGAAAAGCTATTTTTAAACTTTAATTTTTTAAATTTTTATTAACTTTCGGGCCTTTAAAAGTTGATATTTATCTTTCACTTCTTGTATAAAATATTTACAGAAATAAAAAGAAATTAGTTCAAAGTCTCACCGTTGCATAGCAACGAAGTATCAATAAAAATGCTTTATTTAAAAACCGTTTGAAAGTAATCAATTTCTTTAAAATATTTTAAAAATTCATAAAATTTAAAAGAAACATTGCACGGAAATAAAATTGGTATCATTTAAAAGGAAAAAGTTTAAAGTTTAAGATGGTATATAAATTTTTTTGTCGGACAATTTGCTTCGAAGTTACGGCGGAAAAACGGTTTCGGTTAATTTCTAATAAACTGATTGTTTAATTAACTTTTGAACTTTGAAAAGTTCATAAGTGTCTTCCCCTTGTCTTAAATAATAAGTGCACAAAATTTGGTTGAAAACAGTCCTTTGGTTTAGGAGGAGATGTGGAATATAGCCACATACATAGCCACAATGACTTTTATTTATATTAAGATTTATAATACGTTAAAATATGTGTAGTTGAAAAAAAGTCGATTAAAAAAATCGCAAATCTTAATATAAATAAAATTTATTGTGGGTATGTGGCTATGTTCCACATCTCCTCCTAAACCAATGGACTGTTCTCAACCAAATTTTGTACACTTATTATTTAAGACAAGGGGAAGACACTTATGAACTTTTCTAAGTCCAAAAGTTAATTAAACAGGCAGTTAATTAGAAATTAACCGAAACCGTTTTTCCGCCGTAACTTCGGAGAAAATTATCCGACAAAAATATTTTTATACCATTATAAAGTTCACAATTTTACCTTTTCAATGATACAAATTTTATTTCTGTGACATTTTTCCTTCAATTTTTATTAATTTTTTAAAGTTTAATAATTTTTAATTACGTGCAGACGATTTTGAAATAACGCAAATTTATAGCTACTCCGTTGATAGACAATGGTTAGACTTTGAACTAATTTACCTTTATTTCTGAAAATTTTGCTTATTTTTATAAATATCTATAATATAAAGCAGAAAATACACGTATCTGTCTGTCTGTCATAAGAACTCCTCCTAAACGGTGAACGGTAGCGACATGAAATTTACACACGACATTCTAGAGCACATTTCTAGATCAAAGGTGCTATTTTCAACTGCCAGAGTTAATTAGTTGTTAAGATATTTAATTAAATAACGAAAATTAGCCGCTATTAAGCCTAATGCTTAGATGTTTTTTGCCAATAACTTCTGAAATATTTATTAGACAACAATTATTTTTATGCCATTTTAAAGAGCAGAAAAATTATCTTTTTAATGATATTAATTCCATTGCGATGAAGTGTTTTCTCTGATTGTTATTAAGGTTAAAAAAATATTTTTAGCGCAATTTCTTGCAATACTTTTTATTCTTATAGAAATAAATTCAAGCCAATTTACCATTTCACTCGCTGGCTTTTGCCAGTGTTAAAATTAATATAAGAAAATATTGGTTTCTTTGAACATAAACAACAAAAGAGACTTTTTACTTCCGGTTTCCTGTTGATGTAGCAGTTACAGCTTTTAATACGGTTACACAGTGATCCAATGATGTTAGTGAATTATTTTCTCGATGTTCTGTTTAATTTTCACAAATTTGTAACTGATCCTTATGAGTATGTGCTAACCCTTCAAGGCTACTTAGTCCGGTTTCTATAGTAGGAAGAGGAGAAAGGGAGGGGAAAAAAGATGTTCTAACAGTCTATCTGTCGCTAGAACTCCTCCTAAACGGTGAATAGTCTTGACATGAAATTTGCACATGCCATTCTGGGGTCCGTTCTTAGATTAATTCTACTTTTTCAAACTTTCAAGAAATTATTTCTTAAGATATTTAATTAAATAACGAAAATTAAGTCACTTTTCGTTGTTTTATCTCAGTTTTTCGCCAATAATTTCAGAAAAATATATTGCACGTAGATTGTTTACATACCATCTTGAAAAGCATAAAATCATCTTTTTAGTGATTTTAAATTAAATGTTATGCGTTCTTTTTCTTAATTTAATAAACATTTCAAATTTATTTCTTACACAATTTGTAACAGTGCTTTCTGTTATTGTAATTAAATTCAAACCCTTCATCGTTCTATCAAATCCTTCACTCCGGTATTTTTGCCATTGTGAAAGTTATGATAAAAATATTGTTTTCATTGAATGTTAACAGAAGGCAGAAATTTTATTTAGCTTTTATTTCATAGCATATACCTCTTTCAATATGTTTGCGCCACAACACAATGCTGTTAATTACCCTCTTTCTGCGATGCTTCATCTAATTTTTCAAATTTTTAATGATCACAATGAGTGTGTAAAATCCTTCAAGATTGTTCAGCCCAATTCCTACCAGAGGGAGAGGGCCTAAGGAGAAAAAGAAAGAACACTATGCGGTTTTTTCCGGTTAGTGATAAAAACACTAAAGAGAAGAGATTTGTAGTCCGGATAATGGCAAAAAATACAAGATATGAAAGAGTTTCTTCTGTCGCCGTAGCAACGATGGGCAGGGGAAAATGGAGTACGGAGAACTACGAGATTCTTGAAAGGTGGTTCAAAGTAAGGAGAGAAAAAGAAGAAGGGTATTTCACTGCTGGCCCAAAGGATCAGTTTATTAACGAAAATCAACGAAAGACGCTTCCTCAGAAAACACTTTTAGTAAACTAAAAGCATTATAAGTACATGGACATGAAAATATTTTTATCCCGAGCAACGCCGGGCATATCAGCTATGTTAATTTTAGATAAAGAAAAATATGCGAAGATGTATTTTGTTTTATGTATTCTTTTGAATGGTAGAAGTAGATGCCATATAGCATGATGGATGATATATTCCACAGATTATAAGGGCATGATGATTCCAGTGAGTACAATGGTGTAATATACAGTAACGGAGAATATATGAGGAATAGAGAATGGTTGTTGAATTGGTAATTTTGACACTGATTAATGAAAGTTTAGGTCAGATAAATAAAAAAAAATGTCACAAATGGAGGGAGGTATTACAGAATATCTACCTGTAGATACGCTAATGGGCAATAACAAGTAACATCATATCCTGTAGAGTTCTTCAGTTCCTTAGAATTGTCAGGGGTACCTTCCAACAAACTGAAATTAAAAGTCGGTGGGCCAGTACTATTGATACGTAACCTCGATGAACCTTTTACTGCGCATTGGCACACGGTTACAAATTACACACCTAGGTCCAAACGTCGTGTGTTATGACTGGCATAGCGAGAAGAGAGAGTGTTTTAAGTCCACGCATTCCGATAATACCGAAGGATTTACCATCCAAGTTCAAAAGGTAACAATTCCCTTTAAAATTAGCATTTGCGGGCTCAGGGCCAAACACTCAAAGGGGCAGGCGTACATTTGGAAAAACGATATTTTTCCCATGGGCATGTTTCATGCCCATGTTCCCCATGCATATGTGGCATGTTCACGTGTGTCCAGACCACAAAACCTCTACATCCATGCAAAAAACGTAAAACAAAAAACGTAGTATACAAAAGTGTGTAAGCATAGATAAACAAATTACCTAACTATAACAGCATACACTCCTGTTAGTCGTCCAATTATGTATTATTAACCGTCAAAACTTTTAATTAAGTCCAGCCTAAGCATGCGGAAGTACTGATGACAATATATAACAATATAAGATAACAAATATATAGATAAGAAATAAAACAATCAATAACAATTATGTATACAGGGTGTTTCAAAAAACGTGCATAAACTTTAAGAGTAGGTCAGGCATACGATAAGAAGCCAAAATCACCTAGGAACTTGGATGCGCAAACGCCATCTAGAGGCAGCAGATGGCATTTAAAATAATACAGCGCTGGCCAAAATGCCGACATTTTTCTGAATCTTTACGGTATTTTACTGAAATTTTTAAATAAGTTGCCCTATATATCTGTCTTTGAAATTATGAAAGAAAAATTATGCTGCGTTTCGCACATGCGCAATAAAAATTATTTACTACAAATGCTGATGTTTTCTTTAATATTGAAGGTATTTACATCAAATCTTAATACAATGATTCTCTAGCATATTGCCATGCATTCTGTAAGTTTCCTACAATTTTGTAGAAAACTCTGCAAGTTGTAAGCAAAAAACATGAGGAAAAATTTGAGATTTTTTTAAAGAAACCTTTATATCTTCCCGAATATTCGAGCTATTTTTATGAAAATGCATGTAAATATTGCATACATCACACAAAAGTTGCAAACCATTATCAGCTTTCTGTGAAGCGGGGTGAGTCAAAATCCGTTTACGACTTAATCAATTTCTGGTCGGTGCCCTAAATGCCATCTTCACCTAATCTTCGATGCAAATTTTGAGTAAAAAAGCTATTCTTTATGTGGTAGAAGTTCAAAGAGATATTCTAAAAAAATTTGCAAATTTCGGAAAGCGTCCTCAATTGTGGCCAGCGCTGTATTATTTTAAATGTTATCTACTGCCTCTAGATGGCGTTTGCGCACCTGTGTTCCTATGTGATTTTGGATGCCAGACCTACTTTTGAAGTGTCGCCACGTTTTTTTGAAACATACTTAAACATAAAAGTAACAATAAAAAATAAAATAAAATAAATAATAATAGATAACTAAAAAGAGGAAAGGAAGAAAAATAAAAAAAAATATAATAATTCAACTAAAAAAACAACTAAAAATTATTAGAACCATCAATGGTTTGAACATAGAAGATTCTTCTTTTATGTCACTTTTGTATGATCAGCTTTTCTTAGTTGTGAAACAAATTAACACAATAAACATTCTGTTATACTGTATAAAATTCATTAAAAACATAAATCATCATACGTAACTTCAAATTAATCGAGATGAATTCTTATTTAAGAGTTTCAGGTAGGAGTAAAAGAATTCTGAGGAAAATTAAATACTTGTATCACGATTGAATAAAAAGGGCAATTCTTGATTTAAATTCTATCTCGCACTCTCGGGTGAGAGCTTAATTAAATTTCTTTTAGAAAATCAAAGGGAAAAAAACTAAGCAAGGGACTTTATTTGACGAAACAAAATATTCTGGAGAATAAGATCAGGAATTTATTTTTTACTCCGACTTGAAAAATAAAATTTTGTAGATTTATGTTGTTCATGGGTTTTTCAGTAAACTTTCTGAGAGTGGTGGAAAGCTTTTCAATTTAATTGAAGAGCATTTTACTTAAAATCCGAGTATTCACAAGGATTTAGTCCAGATCTCACAGTAAACATATTTAAAAATCAATGCCAAGAATTTTCAAGTTTTATCATTCAAAAAATAAAGAGAGCATTTTTGGCATTCGCCATAGTTTGTTATTTTCCATATATTAGTTGGAAATTATTTACCTTTATTTTTTTTGAAAGAAATTCTATTTTTCTTTGAAAAAACTGTAGTCCTTAACAAAAATTTGCTTTAATTTTATTGTGCATATCATTTAAGGAATCCGAAAGACTTAGCTGAAAAAAGTTGACACTAATATTTGCCATGACTTTTCTTGTTGGATTCTCTTTGCTAGGTGTGCAGGTAAAGAGATGGTGCTTCTACCTTGAATATTTGCAACAAAATATCATTTTGATAATACGAGAGATTGATGTTTACATTTTTCTTCTTTCTTTATTATAATTTTCCATTATATGCAAAACCGGCAACAACTATATATCTCTTATAAATATTCTTCTCATTTTATGACAATAAATAGATTTTTCAAAATCGTAATCGCCTAGAAATATCAAAGGTTCAAGGCATGTTTCAAAATTTTCCAATATTTAAGCAGATAAATTCTTCGCATACAGAATTCCGCATCGAGCATTATTCTAGTTCTACATGTCTAAGCGGAAGACGATTAATGTTATTTTTAAATTTAAAAAAAATTTAAATCGCTTCTTATAACTTAATATACAGTTTCAATTGAGTCATTTAATGACATCACAACAGTCTGTTGAGATGGCAAATTTTATTTGAAAATTAAAGATCTTTCCTTCACAGAAAAAAGTTTTCTTCTTTTTTTAGATATATTTCTATAATATTTTTCATAGATTGAACATTTTTACTATATTTTCCGTTACTATTACTGATTTTGCCTTAAGATATAAAAATTCCATTATTTTTATAGCATTCTTAAACAACAGAATAGAAATCTCTCTGGAAAATAGAAAACTTAGCCCTCAGTTCAAATCAGTTGTTTGTTTTCAAGCTCCATTTTTGTAATTAAAGAAAACTTTATAATATCAAATAATAATTTTAAGAATGAGAATAAAATTACTGAATAAATGAAAAGATGTTAAACCAAACGAACCATTCCGTTAAAAAAATTGAAAAAATGCACGAATAGCCTCTGAACTACCATATATTTAATATTCTATTATCAACATGCTTGAAAATACATTTACACTGTTTTTCATATGCATTATTTTTTATAAAAAATAATTGATATAAAATCTTTGGAGATTTTTAAATTAAGAACTTGATAAAAAAATTTGTATTGACTTTTGTCATCATTTTTATTCAAATCTACAGACAGAATCGTCACGATAGTTTACAAATGAATCATGATCTAAATTGTAAATTATAATGCCAACAACTTCTAGTGAAACTGCTGTATACCTCATAAGTTATCTTGTCTAGTACAGAAAGCGTGCCAATTTATAATGAGTCAAAACATCCATTTCTCTTGATCTTGAAAGAGTAAGTTTGAAATTGTTCTCCTGTCTAGACAAACATACAATGCTATTAACAAATTTGCAACAACCGGTTTTGAAACTTTTTCGCATTGTTCCTGATGGTTTTCAGTACTTTGTTAACGCTTAATCCACGAAAATGCTGATTTATATGCGAAAGACAACAGCATTCATCATTTTCATTAATAAATTATCGTAGTCTGGTTTAAGCAACTCGGAGTTTAATTCAATTAAATTTATAATATATCTAAGTAAATGGACCTTAATTATGTCTAAAACTTCATGTTATGTGATCTGGAAACTACTTGATGGTTTTACACTTGATGTTAAATACTCCGTTTTAAATAAACTTTTCTCGCTCAGAAAAAAAATTTACGAGCTTTAAAGATTTAGAGCTAAAAATGGATGAGAAGTGATAATTTTAACAAGAAATATTTTTGTCGCATATTTTGGTACCTGTTTTCAACAGCGAAAATATATATATGTGTGTGTGTGTGTAGAATTATTAAAATATTTAAAGAAACGAAATTAATTAGATAAAAAATCGTTTGGTCATAAAAGAAATTAATTTAAAAATATCGTTTGGCTGAAAAAGAAATTAATTAAAAATATCGCTTGGCATAATTCTTTTCTAAAGGTTATAAAAATAGTATGGCAACGATATGTTTGGCTTTTGCTAACGTTGCCTAGCAACGGAAAAGAATAATGATGATTGAAGGTGGAATTCGATGTAAGTCAGTGAAGAAACGTTTGTGATGTAAGTGTATGTGTTTGTCTTACATGTTTGTGCTGTGGAAGACATCCAATAAATATATTATTTTTGATAAAGAAGGCTCCACGATTATTCATGCTATGCTAAAATACATCACAATACTTTTGTTAATATTTTTGTTTTTTATTTTTAGAGATGCAACTTAATAAACGTTTTAAATAAACTTTCATATAATATTTTTGGAAGTATATTTTTCAGAAGGAAGTTTAAAATATATTTCTGCTGCTAATAAGTGTGAAATAATAATCGTTTACTATATACTGCCACTTATTTTATATTCTTTTCGAGGGAAAGTTAGACTTTTTTGAAGAGATTATAAATGGACACAATTTATTTCAACAGTCCATAATGTTGGTCTTATTATTGTTAGGTAATTAATGCATATCTGTTGAATAATCTTTTCTCGAAATGAACTCCTTCCTGTTCTTTCCAGTGTTGAGTTCTGGCTGGAAAATCTCACACCAAATTTTAAACATTTACGACGTCGAAAAATCGACGATTTAGGGGTCTATTCTGGTACCCCAGGTTGGATTGGGAGACGTCACTTTTTCTATTGTTAACGGCAGGGAAAAGTGACGTCTCCCAACCCAACCGGGGGTACCAGAATAGATCCCTTAGATAAACTTTGTTCACTGATTTAGGTAAAATAAGCTCACTTCCGGTTCCTGGACTTTTCTGTACTTGGTAAATTTTTTTACGAAATACAGTCGAATATAAACAGTGTAACAGATGCAGTTGTGATCAAGAAAACCTTTATGTTCACATATTGGAAATCTGTATTAATAAGTGAGTAGAAATAATAGGTAAAACTTTCTTATGGCTATAAACAATTGATAAAGCTCGAGTGATAAGATTTTTAATTATGATTTTCAGTCTGTCGGTCAATTACCGACATTTTGTCATTCATTTTGGAATTGAGTAACAGATTTATGCATTAATCTTACTTTTTGTTGATTTTATACAGTTGCTTGGCAAATTATAATTTATTGCTAGTAAAATGTTGCTTACTAACAAAATATCGTTAATCCCATTTTATTGAATTGCAGTTTAGAAACAAGGCATATTCTGAACGGATGGCGGTAGTAAATGCAGCATACTGGAATTAAGAAGTAAATCAGAAGAAATTCGAAATTCGATCATTCATACTGAATTTAAGGACGAAGAAGATGGAAATGAAGACAAATCCTGATTACGTGATACACATCAAATAACCCTCGCAAACATTTCAAAACCCAAATTGGGTTTTGAAATGCTTTGAGAATCTAGTCTTTCTTTCGCCCATTGTAGTTTTACGTCAGAGAATCACAAATGACAATGTGTTATTAAATGGTGATAGCTGCGTTTATTTTTTTCATTTGACTGAGACATCACTTGAATTTACTTTATTGAAGTGAACGCATGACTTAATTGTATTGATGTAAAGAAAGTTCGTTGAATTTATAAACAGATATGACGTTGATAAATGTCACAAACGATTTTCAAATTTATTGCTTCATATCTATATCGAATATCAATATTTCTATTCAGAAAGCTTTGCGTACAGCAGTTTTATTTAAGTACGACAGATGGCTGAAAATGGAAAAACTGTACAAATTTTGGATAATTTAGACATTTGAAAAATTCATTTACGCAAAAAAGATCTTATGCTGAAATGAGAGAACTTTCGGTGATTCTAAAAATGATTGATGAAATATCTTTACCCGAAGGAACATGGTGCGTCTGTCATAAGTTGGTTTGCTAACTTTTGCAGAAAATATGCATTGATATTCTTTCAGGTGAATAAGCTCTTCTTTCTAAAGCTTCTTAATCAATAAAATGAAATTTATTTACTTCCTCCAATTCCATGATTTATGTATTGCTCACATCGTTAGTCAAAACTGTGTTAGCATTTATTCTTTTTTAAGCGAAAATATTTTGTGTTATTTGATGACGAATGTTTTTTCTCGGAGCTTTGATTCTTTGATTTGATACATGTCAAGGAAATAGAGTTAAGGTCTCTATATTTGAAATCTAGTGTATTTTTAAAATCTTAAAACCATATTTTACAAGCAGAAAGAAAGAAAGAAAAAGTGAAAACTATTTGGGTTTTTGCTGATTTATATATTTGCTAGTTATGATTACTTTCAAACATTTTCGCTAGATATGTCATATGCTTATTTTCATTTGATGAATTGTTTTGTTGTTTAAGTTAAAGTGTCTAGATGCACCTGATTAGTCGGGGCAGTCCAGGTTTTCGATTCCTTGTCAGAGATTAAAAGAAATGTGCTGAATTATTCCTTTTTTTACTTATAAGTAAACGCTGCACCAATAAATTATATTAAAATTAAAAAATAACTTCTAATTTCCTTCTCCTCTCCTTCACTTCAATGAACACATTGATCATATTCTCTTGTAGTGAATTTCATTGTTTTCGATTATTTATATTTCATTTTCTATTTTTTCATTTTGTCTGGTACTTACGGTACGTATAAGTTTTGCAAATGGGATTTGCGATGCAGAATATAGTGTATATCTATATAAATAAAAGTGAAACGTGTAAACAGTTTATACGCTATAGAAACCCAAACTAATGAAGAGATTTTGTTCAAAGTTAGTTCACAAATACTATTAAGCATAAGGGAGGTCTCAGTGAAGATTTTGTGAAAATTAATTTAATAGTTATTATTTCTTATTAATTATAAAAACAATGTTTCCATGTAGAGGGAGAATTAATTAGAGGAAAGATTAGTTTAGTTATATTAATGTCTTGTTTCGAAGCTATACGAAGGATATTTTGGGACGAACCTCGTAATTTTGAACCACTATCAGATGACGTCTGAGATGGCATTCCTTCCTCTCCAATCTTCCGCACCACACCAGTGGGAGGACGATTGGCCACTAAGCATGATTTAACTTGAAACAGGCCCCATACATGGCGGATCTTCATGGAATCGGGTTTCGAGCCTGGAACCCTCCGGCCCCGAAGTCAAGACCTTAACACTAGGCTACCGCTGCCTTAGAGGAAAAATTAATGTTGCCCACAGCGAAAGAGTGTGTGGTGTTGCCATTCTTATTCAATGAGAATATTAAAGATATTTTAAATTATTTTATTTATTTGCCTTCGAGTTGCTAATAGCAGTGTTTAATTAATTTCGTTTAATTATTTAAAAATTATTAGTAATTTATGGGATAAAATGAGCTTCATGCTGCTTTTAGAAACCTTTTGGTATAATCTGTATTTTTTGACAATCAATGAGTTTTAAACATCGTTTGGTGCAAATGGTATTATCATTTTTATTACAAATAACAAGTTGCACATGATGAGAGGTTTTTGTGTTATATAATTACTATTTTATATAAAATTATTACTATTTTATATAAAATTATTACTATTTTATGTAAAAGTATTTTTTACATAAAAATATTATATAGTTTTAAAAAATGCGTTTATATACGTGAGCGTTGCCATGTAACTGTTGACAACCCGTGTAGTATGACAGCACTCTATTTCATGATATGACGAACTGTTCTCTATTAATATATTTTTGCTTTAAGAATAGAGATTCTACAACAACTGCAATTTGAAATTCTTACGAAACTCATTCTTCGCTTGTAGATCTCCTACTTTTCTAACCATCTAAAATGATTTCTTTACCTGTATGTGTTCAAAAACATTTTGAATTCTATTTTGACCTTTGTTATTTCAGTCAATACCTAACGCGCAGAAAATGAGCGCCGTTAAACGTATGCAAACCGATTTAATACTTAATGATTTTTCGCCGACAGCAAATTGCCTCTCACAGCAATGTTCACCCACTTAAAGAATCAGAAAAGATAGCTAAGCCTAAAAGAACTAATTTGAAGGCCAAGAACAAAAAGAAGGCGGTGCTTTTTTGCCTCGAAAACCTAATCAGAAAGAGGATTAATTTCCTGTCTTACAACAGCAAATAATGTTATCTTCCTTCCAATTTCAGGGAAGAAAGGCTTCGCTTTTACACCCACTTTCATTAGAGTTTAAGATCAAATCAGAGAGCTGATTGTTCGCGATTTTGTTAAAATGCTCCTAAGGCCTTTAATTCAAAAGATTCCGATTGATGAGAATATTTTATTTATCCTCGATCCCTGACTTAATTTATTTTTCTCATTTGGGACAAACAAAAACTGAGATGAAATGTCGCAGATAACGAATGCAGATGTTGCGGTGATCAATAGAATAAACCCCGAAGTATGTGAAGATATTAATGCATACTAAAGCTCTATGAAACTGTTTCTTAACTTAGATTATTGAAAACGAATGGTAGATTGCTTGGAAAAGAGAATATTGGGTATTATTTTCGTCTGTCTTTTCTGGAATTCAGTTGTTAATCTTAATATGCAGATTTTCTACTGATAAAATAAATAAATAAACATAAAAAAGGTTTTATAAACACCTTTATTTTAGTTTACCATTAAGTAGAATTTTTTAATTTTAATTAATTTTTACTTTTTAGTCCTTAATTTTAATTCATTTCTATAAATATTAAGAAATCTTAAAATCAAGTTTTCTGAAGTTCACGACCAGGTGGCGCGCATAGTATGCAATCAAAATTAAATTATATTAATCGTTTATTTAATAATTATGTTCCGAAAATATTAAAACAGTGTATTTTCATTAAGAACACACAACTGTACACAATTTCGAAATTCTATCACAATCAGGATGTGAGTGGAAAATCGATTAATAAATTCCATCTTTACAAACACAAAACAAGTCAAGTTAAATTAAAGCATTTAAAAATGCTTAAAGTCTTTTAATTTATTTTGCATTTTTATGTTTAAAGTATCTGTTCCGATATTAAATAATCCTAGAGGTCGCTATTTACAACAGAATGAAGAGAACGCAATTACTACATGTGTAAAAATTGCTGACAAACTCATAAAAATAATTTATGAACCTGACTTTCAGTGAAAAATTATATTTAATATCTAGTTCAAATAATACAATTTTATAGTTGAATTTTCAAATTATTGAAAACGTCATGAAGAATTCATGTAACACTCATCAGTAAGCACTAATGACGCATATCGAATTAATAATATAATTAATAAGTATTAATAATTTGAGACGCAATACACGAACTGCCAGTATATTCGCTAAAATGAACCTTTCCCTTATTAAGTGTCTCAATGCCAATTCTAAATCTAAATGGTTTATCATTAATTCAATAAAGTTATGTCATCATAAAGCACATCGATGGATAAATGGATCAGCCGTTTAAACATGCTAAGCCACAGATGATAACGAGAGGGAGAGAAAAAAATCATTTTATGACCCGGGCGCCACTTATCCTCTCTACGCCGCTGATTTTCGTATTATTGAAAACGCGGTGAGAAATTAATTTAACACTCATCAGTAAGCACGAATGATGCTTTCCAGATCAATTATGGAAAGATGTTGAGACTCGCAAATCCCGAACGTGCAGTATATTCGCTAAAATGAACCTTTCCCTTATTAAGTGTCTCAATGGCAATTCAAAATCTAAATGGTTTATCATTAATTCAATGAAGTTATGTCATTATACAGCATATCGATGTATAAATGGGTCAGTACTATATCTATCCATCCACCGGGAGTCGTTTAAACATGCTAAGCCACTGATGATAACGGGCGGGAGAGAAAAAAAATCATTTTATGACACGGAAGCCACTTATCCTCTATACGCCACTGATTTTCGTATTATTGAAAACGCCGTGAGAAATATATGTAACACTCATCAGTAAGTACGAATGAATTGTGGAAAAATGTTGAGATGGGATTCCGGAACTGCCAGTATATTCGGTAAAATGGACCCTTCCCTCAATAAATGTCTCAGTGGCAATTTTAAACGTAAATGGGTTTTTGCTAATTCAATGAAGGTATGTCATCATACAGCATATCGATGGATAAATGGGTCAGTGTTATATCTATCCTTGTAAGTGATATTGTTCTATAGGCCGTCAAAAATGTATGTGAACGGTGTTCATTACTCAAAAACTAATTATGTGACATTAAAAGAAAAAAAAATCTCTCACCGTAAAAAATTATTTCTATAAGGATATGTAATTTTTATTTATGAGCGGGGTCGAATTCATATCGGAATTTATACTAACTCAGTTTTATCGATGACAAAATCAATTTTGAATACAAATTCAAATTTTCGCAGTAAAAGTGTATTAAATACAAATCAGGCTAATAATTTTAAAGAAAAGAGGAGTTGAAATTCGATTCGACATATCTCAAGATGTAATCAATAGATTACAACCATTCTTGATTTGCAGAGAACGACTGCATAAAAAAAAATTGCATTTTTAAAAATTTAACGCAATACTTCATAAAATTAATTAATTATTAAATTTGCGTTATACAAATTATTCTGTTGGATTTTAACGTGCTTTTTAAATGAAAAAAATCTTTTTATAAATCTCCAATCCGGTAATTGTATTCTTTATTTCTCCCCAGCCATACAGTTTTGTGATTTTTCTTTATTTTGGCTGGCTTCACATTGTAAATTGATATTTTGTATAAATATAATTGCTCAGGATTATTCTGAGATGTATTTAAATTCCACCTCTGTTTTTGGTGTAGTATGTGCAATAATTTGGTGTATTGTTGCGTAAATTATTGTATAATATGGGCTATTATTTTTATATTTTTATGCTTCCTAAATCCACCCAGCTCTCAAAATTTTTCATGATTGAAACGAATTTTCAACTTTGATTTTGAACACGATTTCGGACTTTACAGCTCGACTGTGACTAAACCGTTATTCCAAATTCTAAAATCCTTTTTGTAATCTTCAATGACTACCTTTCTCTGTTAAATGAAACTAAAACCAACTCTCTGTGTTATTTGGTTGCAGATTTGTAAGCCTTTAACTTGAGAGCGAAAAGAGTCATAATTATTTTCTTTCCCGACACACCATTAGACCAATATGGAGAGACATAAGTCTACGGCAAAATGATCCATCGGAATATAATTTAATAATTGATTGTTTCAATATTATAAATTTTTATAATAAGCGACGGAAAGGTTGAACGTGGGCTTATTGGACGTCTTACAACAAGAAAAGTTCTTAAGGTGGTAGTCTTGACTCTGCAGTGTATCCTTTTTAAAGTTGTAGATAAATCCATTTTAATTGTAGCATTCAAATGCTCAGGAATGTACAATTAGAAATCCCACAGAGAACATTCGAGCAATACAAAACTCTGCAGATTAATGTACATGTACAACTCCAGAAATCTACTATTGCAGAATGGGGCATGATGAGAATAGCTCAAAATTTTGCTTGTTTCCATCCAGTTTAAAAGACGCATGTAACAGAATAATAATAACTTGAAGAAAAAGAAAACTGCGCAGATGTGCTTGCTGTATTCAGGGAGACCATTGAAGTTGGGTCATTCTGTTTCTTCAACCGTTGAGCAGAAAATGAACCCTATGCGTTTAAATGAGACAGTAATTGTCCAAAAGAAAAAGGTTTTTATGAATGAATTTAAAATTTTTCTCCAGAATTGCTAAATGTAGAGACAGGAGAGTGACAGTATGGGTACGTGTAAATTCTTCTTGAGTTGGGAAAATGAAATTTACCACAGTTAGTTCGGAAAAAATGTATGCATTTTTGAATTATAAAATGAAATTTCCTTCTCAGTGCACATACACTTTCGCTAGAACCATCTTTTATCGTTGCTACAATTCAACGCAGTTTTTCGTGTTGTAAGTATTATTAAAAAAACCTCAATGTCTTTAATAATACCCAAAGTAATAACTAATTTGAGTCCAATAGAGAATGTGTTGGATGAAATCAATTTCTTAGCTGGAAAAACAATATGCAGAGCAAAGAAATGTCGAAAGTGCACAAGAATCTTAGAACAAAATGATACCAAATACCATAAAATTACGGTTGAAAACTGTTCACGAATTCTTAAGAGAAATTTAAAAAGGTCTAAGTGTTTTAACTTATCACAAAACTAAAATTAAAAATTAATAATAGTAATTTGATACACATTATTTCACTCATACGGAAACATTTTTGGACTTTGGATAATCATGTATATAGTAATCTATAATTATGACAACATGGGATAAAATAAATAACAAATAATGCATCCATAGGAAATCCTGATTTAATTTGGAAATCTACCCAAATAAGACAAAGCGAAAAATAGAAACTTTTGTTCAAGATGCAATTATTTTCTTAAAGTGCAGCTATACCTAAAAAAATATTTCCATTTAGGAATTATGCCAATACTATGTTTAAGCTTTTTTTAAAAAAATCATTTTCCTAGAGAACCATAATCAAACGCATGAGTGAGTTTTCTAATAAAGGACAATTGTATGAAGCACTTTTTTATTTACAATGAAAGATCTGCATTTCGGAATTTAATGCTACAATAGTCATTACAAAAGACCATTCACATTGAGTGATCAATAATAAGCAATTTTACATTTTAACTCATTGAATATGAAAGTTCCTACAAAACAAATTTAAAGAATGCTTTTTCGTATTATTGAAATTTTAGAGAAACCAAAAATTCATTCATAACATTTCAAAGAAATAAATTCAGCTGGAACAATTGAATTTCATCGCTATTAAGTTTTATTCTCTTATGGTTATAAAAATAAGTGACATGGTGTGAAGAATCAACAATGTTGTGCAGATTTCAGAGCTAGTTTGGAAAAGTAGAATCAGCGAACGAATGCTAAGATAAGTTGAAAATTTGAATAAAAGTAACATTTCGAGTCTCGTAAAACAAAATTTATTTGCGTATTTTCTCTATCATACATTTTGAAAGAAGATAAGCGAAACAAAACCAAGATCAAACTGTGAATTGAAATCCAGGAATTTTCTTTCTATTTGTTCCCCAGACTGTATTATTTGCCAGCCCTTTTCGCGCCTTTTTTGTACTTTTCCTATTCGGCGACAGCTTTCTCACTCGTTGTTTTTCGACCGTAAATATAAAGGACTGAAGTGGATAAAATGAAAATTCCCTTTTGAAAGAGAACTGTTTGCGTTTAGGCTATTTATAAAAATACCCGATCTGCTCGCTATAAGTGACAGAAGTAATTTGTGTGATCGGAAGTGTGAACGATCATTCTGACAGTGTGTTCTTGAACAAACAGTATTTTTCTAAGTGTAAGGAAAATATTTCCCTAGAAATCAATTTCTTGTGACCATTTTTGAGAAAACGGTACTAAACCTTTGAAAATGTATTTCTTTTACTACTTTTCCTCTTTCTTTGAAAACTGTTATAAAAAACTTATCAATCCTTCAAATTCTCCCTAGCAAGATAAGTCCAGAAAACGATTATTTTTAACAACTCTTTTAGAAAAGATAGAGGTGTTGTTGTTATCATGAATTGTTCATTTTGTAAAAAAACTATTTCTTATTTAATGGCTTTTTCATTATTTTTTTAACATTCATTGATTCTGCCAAAGAGAGCCATTTTTTGTATCTAAGAAGCATTAAATGGATCTTATTTAAGAGATATGGAATATGGGCTGGTAATTTATTAGCAGCTTTTTATTTACAAGCAGATGATAACAGCTTCCTTTGCTGATTGCACCGTTGATTCCTTTGGCGCGGAGGCAGTTTGGAGAATAAATTGCCTTACTTTGAGTGATTGGAGAAGAGCAAACCGTTTTTCTTCAATCAAAAAACTCTGCTGTCGTACTGATATTTTAAATTTAGACCTCTTAAATAAATTCCATTTAATGTCGCTTAAATACGAAAACCGATCAGTAATGCTTAAAAATAAAGAACAATCTATTTATTAAGAATAAAAAGTTTATTCAGAAAATTGATTCAAGAAAATAATATCGAAGTGTCTTGCTTCTCAGAAACAACTCCTTTCAAATAATTGTCATCCATAAGCAGATAGAAAATAAAGCTTCTGGTGCACCGGGAGGTCCACTCCCGACTCCACCACCCGATTTGGCTGTCCCTTCCGACTTTTTCCACCAACTACTTCTTAGATAAAGAATTTAGATAAGGAATTAATTATTTTTCGGACTTTGAAATTTTTTTTATAGACTTTGATTTTTTTTCCTCAGATTTGCATTAAACCGTGCAAGATTAGATAACACTTCTTAACTGAAAAGAATATAATCTTATAAAAGAGTTCTTAGGTCTATTTGAATGACATCTGTTGAGAAGATTTATAACTAAAGTTTTTTAATTAGAAAAAAAGGTTTTACTTCGCAGGGATTCGAACCCTTAGCATAAATATTTCTTCTACTAAAGTTTGATTTTAGTGACTTAGATTTTTTTCACAACATCCTGTCTCACACAGATTTTCATCAATTTAATCATAACTTAGCATGCGTGCATTAAGATAAAACATTTAAATATAAAAGAAACAAAATAGGCCGCTGCTAAGCCACTGATGATGACGGGCAGGAGCGAAAATCTAATTTTATGACCCGGGCGCCACTTATACTCGCTACGCCACTGATTTTCGAATTATTGGAAACGCCATGAGAAGTTCATGCAACACTCATCAGTAAACACGAATGATGCTTACCAAATCAATTATTTAAAGATGATGAGACGCGCGATTCCCGAACGTGCAGTTTATTCGCTAAAATGAACCTTTCCCTTATTAAGTGTCTCAATGGCAATTATAAACCTAATTGGTTTATCTCTAATTCAATGAAGTTATGCCATCATACAGCACATCGATGGATAAATGGGTCAGAACTACATCTATCCATCCACCGGGAGCCATTTAAACATGCTAAGCCACTGATGATGACGGGCGGGAGAAAAAAAAATCATCATATGACCCGGGCGCCACTTATAATCTCTACGCCACTGATTTTCGTATTATTGAAAACGCCGTGAGAAATTTATGTAACACTCATCAGTAAGCACGAATGAATTATGGATAAATGTTGAGACGGGATTCCCGAACTGCCAGTATATTCGTTAAAATGGACCTATCCCTTATGAAATGTCTTAATGGCAATTCTAAACCTAAATGGTTTATCATTAATTCAATGAAGTTATGTCATCATACAGCATATCGATGGATGAATGGTCAGTGCTATGTCTATCCATGCAAGTGATATTGCACTATAGGCCTTCAAAAATGTATACGAACTGTGTTCATTACTCAAAAACTAATTATGTGACATTAAAAGAAAAAAATACCTGTCACCTTAAAAAATTATTTCTATAAGGATATGTAATTCTTATTTATGCGCGGGGTCGAATTCATATCGAAATTTATACTAACTCAGTTTTTTCGATGACAAAATCAATTTTGAATACAAATTCAAATTTTCGCAGTGAAAGTGTATTAAATACAAATCAGTCTAATATTTTTAAAGAAAAGAGGAGTTGAAATTCGATTCGACACATCTCTAGATGTAATCAATAGATTACATCTAGAGTTGATTTTCCATTCTTGATTTGCAGAGAACGACTGCATAAAAAAAAGTTGCATTTTTAAAAATTTAAAGCAATACTTCATAAAATTAATTAATTATTAAATTTGCGTTGTACAAGTTATTCTGTTGGATTTTAAAGTGCTTTTGAAACGAAGAAAAATCTTTTTATAAATCTCCCCTCCGGTTATTGTATTCTTTATTTCTCTCCAGCCACACAGTTTTGTGATTTTTTTTGTTTTGGCTGGGTACATATTGTAAATTGATATTTTGTAATAATATAATTGCTCAGGATTATTCTGAGATGTATTTAAATTCCACCTCTGTTTTTGGTGCAGTATGTGCAATAATTTGGTGTATTGTGTTGTTACTAATCCCTCTCTGTCTAGCGGCAGCTAAACACCATCCATGAGCCCACTCACCCTCAAGAAATCGAGAGCAAGCAAAGGGTCCGTCTCGAAAGTCTCCCTAGATAGGCGAAGGCAAGAGAGGATGTGCTCTGGGGACTCCACACTTTGCGCATACCGGAAAAACTTTGTTACCGTGGCTAAAGGAGCAACTCATCAGGTGACCGCTGACAAATCTGGACAGAGCCATCTGGTCGGCTCTGTCACAGGCAAGGCCAATGGAGCCACCAGGACTGCTCCGCTTATACCAATCATGGGATGGAGGGACCCTCCACGTCTTTAAATCTTTGGTTTTTCTGATGGAATAAATGGTTGAGGGTGGTTGTGCAGCTTCTTTTTAAGGAGCACCCAAAAGGTAGAAGTCTGACTTGGCTCCTATGCCTACTGACTTTAGCTGGGCATATTGGTCTGGCCTTCACACCTAGGGTGGCCCTGCCAGGAGAAAATCTCCCGATGTACTTCACCCAGACCGCCCAGTGTCACCCCCCGCCACGTTGAGGCAGCCAATAGGACTTGAGGGGGTGTATTGTTGTGTAAGTTATTGTATAATACGGGCTATTCTTTTTATATTTTTATGCTTCCTAAATCCACCCAGCTATTAAAATTTTTCATGATTGAAACGAACTTTGATTTTGAGCACGTTTTTTTTTTTGAACGTTGCAGCTCGACTGTGACTAAACCGTTACTCCAAATTCTAAAATCCTTTTTGCAATCTTTAATGACTACCTTTCTCTATTAAATGAAACTAAAACCAACTCTCTGTGCTTTTTGGTTGCGGATCTATAAGCGTTTAACTTGAGAGCGAAAAGTGTCATAATTTTTTTCTTTCCCTACACCCCATTAGACCACTATGGAGAGACATAAGTCTACGCAAAATGATCCAACGGAATATAATTTAATAATTGATTGTTTCAATATTATCAATTTTTATATTAAGCGACGTATAGGTTGAACGTGGGCTTATTGGACGTCTTACAACAAGAAAAGTTCTTAAGGTGGTAGTCTTGACTCTGCAGTATATCATTTTTAAAGTTGTAGATAAATCCATTTTCATTGTAGCATTCAAATGCTCAGGAATGTACAATTAGAAATCCCACAGAGAACATTCGAGCAATACAAAACTCAGCAGATTAATGTACATGTACAACTCCAGAAATCTACTATTGCAGAATGGGGCATGATGAGAATGGCTCAAAATTTTGCTTGTTTCCATCCAGTTTAAAAGTCGCATGTAACAGAATAATAATAACTTGAAGAAAAAGAAAACTGCGCAGATGTGCTTGCTGTATTCAGGGAGACCATTGAAGTTGGGTCATTCTGTTTCTTCAACCGTTGAGCAGAAAATGAACCCTATGCGTTTAAATGAGACAGTAATTGTCCAAAAGAAAAAGGTTTTTATGAATGAATTTAAAATTTTTCTCCAGAATTGCTAAATGTAGAGACAGAAGAGTGACAGTATGGGTACGTGTAAATTCTTCTTGAGTTGGGAAAATGAAATTTACCACAGTTAGTTCGGAAAAATGTATGCATTTTTGAATTATAAAATGAAATGTCCTTCTCAGTGCACATACACTTTCGCTAGAACCTTCTTTTATCGTTGCTACAATTCAACACAGTTTTTCGTGTTGTAAGTATTATAAAAAAAACCTGAATGTCTTTAATAATACCCAAAGTAATAACTAATTTGAGTCCAATAGAGAATGTGTTGGATGAAATCAATTTCTCAGCTGGAAAAACAATATGCAGAGCAAAGAAATGTCGAAAGTGCACAAGAATCTTAGAACAAAATGATACCAAATACCATAAAATTACGGTTGAAAACTGTTCACGAATTCTTAAGAGAAATTTAAAAAGGTCTAAGTGTTTTAACTTATCACAAAACTAAAATTAAAAATTAATAATAGTAATTTGATACACATTATTTCACTCATACGGAAACATTTTTGGACTTTGGATAATCATGTATATAGTAATCTATTATTATGAAAACATGGGATAAAATAAATAACAAATACTGCATCCATAGGAAATCCTGATTTAATTTGGAAATCTACCCAAATAAGACAAAGCGAAAAATAGAAATTTTTGTTCAAGATGCAATAATTTTCTTAAAGTGCAGCTATACGTAAAAAAATATTTCCATTTAGGAATTATGCCAATACTATGTTTAAGCTTTTTTTTAAAAAAAAACGTTTTCCTAGAGAACCATAAATAAACGAATGAGTGAGTTTTCTAATAAAGGACAATTGTATGAAGCACTTTTTTATTTGCAATGAAAGATCTGCATTTCGGAATTCAATGCTACAATAGTCATTACAAAAAACCATTCACATTGAGTGATCAATAATAAGCAATTTTACATTTTAACGCATTGAATATGAAAGTTCATACAAAACAAATTTAAAGAATGCTTTTTCGTATTATTGAAATTTTAGAGAAACCAAAAATTCATTCATAACATTTAAAAGAAACAAATTCAGGTGGAACAATTGAATTTCATCGCTATTAAGTTTTTTTCTCTTATGGTTATAAAAATAAGTAATATGGTGTGAAGAATCAACAATGTTGTGTAGATTTCAGAGATAGTTTGAAAAAGTAGAATCAGCGAACAAATGCTAACATAATTTGAATAAAAGTAACATTTCGAGTCTCGTAAAACAAAATTTATTTGCGTATTTTCCCTATCCTTTTTTATTTTGAAAATATCGTAAGTAAAATAAGATCAAACTAGATTCAACGTCCAGAATTTTCTTTTTTTCCTTTGTTTCCCCAGACTGTGTATTGCCAGCCCTTCGCACCCTTTTTGTACTTTTCTATTCGGCGCGACAACTTTCTCCTCGTTGTTTTTCGACTAAATATAAAGGACCAGGAAGTGGATAGAAAATTCCTTTTTATTTGGAGACTGCGTTTAATTTATTTATAAAATACCAGTCTATATATTTGATAAGTAATTTGTGTGATCAGGTGTGAACGATCATTCTGACAGTGTTCTTGAACAAACAGTATTTTCTAAATTATGGGGAAAATATTTCCTAGAAATCAATTTCTTATGACCATTTTGAAAACGGTACTAAGCCTTTGGCTTCTTTTACTACTTTTCTCTCTTTTGAAACTATTATAAAAAACTTATCGTCCTTTAAATCCTCCCTAACAAGAATCAAGTCCAGAAGAACGATTATTTTAACAACTCTTTAGAAAGATGAGGTGTTGTTGATATAATAATTGTTCATTTGTAAAAAAACTATTTCTTAGTTAATGGCTTTTTTCATTGTACATTCATTGATTCTACTTGAGAATACATTTTTTAACATCTAAGAGCATTAAATGGATCTTATTTAGAGAATATGGAATATAGATGGTAATTTATTATTTATTTACAAACAGATGATAGAACAGCTACTTTACAATTTTAAGGTAGTTCCTTTGGCGCGGAGGCTTAGTTTGGAGAATAAATTGCAGGTGATTGGGAACTGGTGGGAGGAAAAATCATTTGGCCCAGGAGCCATATCCTCTCCACGCCACTGGTTTTCGTATTAGTAAACCTCCGTAGGGAAATATATACTTAATTTTCCCACATTTATTAAGCACAGATGAAATATGAAATGAGTTTGAACTGCCAATTATATTCCAGTAAATGGATTTTCCTCATTACGTGTCTCAGTGACGTTAATACCTAAATGGTTTATCACTAATTCATTGAAGTTGCTGCCATCCTTTAGCATATCGATGGATAAACCGTTATATCTAGCATCACCAGGGTAGTTTAAACTTATACTGACCACACCATTGATGCTTGGGCGGGAAGAAAAAAAATATCTGTTTACTTAGGCCAGGGAGCCACTTATCTTCTCGCCACTGAATTTTCATGTGATTGAAACGCCGTGAAATATATATGATATCAGTAAGCACCCGAATGAATTATGGAAAAATGTTGAGATGGATTTCAGATTACCGGCAGTATATTCGGTAAAAATGGTACTTCCACCCATGTCTCAGAGCCGTTTGCAACATGCGTGGTTTTGCTAATTCCGATGAGAGATGTAATAAATACAGCTATCGTGGATAAATGGGTCGAAGATATTTATATCTAATATTGCTTAAAATTGATATTGTTCTAGGCCGTCAAAAATGAGCAGTTCATTACTCAAAAACTAATTATAGTATTTAAAAGAAAAAATCACAATGCCGTAAAATTGGCTGTGAGGATATGTAATTTTATTTATGCGCGGGATGAATTCATATCAATTTACTAACTCAGTTTTTTCGATGAGCAAAAATCAATTTTGAATACAAATTCAAATTTTCCAGTAATAAAGTGTATTAAATACAAATCAGGCTAATAATTTTAAAGAAAAGAGGAGTTGATTCGAATTCAATCTCAAGATGTAATCAATGATACAATCCATTCTTATTTGCAGAGGAACGATCATACGCAAAAAAATTTAATTTTAAAAATTTAACGCAATACTTCATAAAATTAATTGATTAAATTTAGCGTTATACAAATATTCTGTTGGATTTTAACGTGCTTTTAAATGAAAAGCTCTTAAATCTCCCCTCTATTGTATTTCTTTATTTCTCCCGCTACAGTTTGTGAGGATTTTCTTATTTGGCTGGTTCATTGTAGAATTGATATTTTGTATAAATATAATTGACTCAGGATTATTCTGAGATGTTTAAATTCACTCGTTGAAAATGAGTATGATTCACAAATTTGGTGTATTGTTGCGTAAATTATTGTATCATAGAGCATTATTTTTATATTTTTATGCTCCTACTACACCAGCTCTCAAAATTTTCATGATTGGTGAACCTTCTCTGTTAAATGAAGCTAAAACAACTCTCTCGTTATTTGGTTGCAGATTTGTAGCCTTTACGCTGGAGAGCAAAAGAGATAATATTTTCTTCGACATTCCACTAGACCAATATGGAGGAAGTTAAGGTATACGGCAAAATATCGGAATATAATTTAATAATTGATTGTTTCAATATTATCAATTTTTTTAAATAGACGAAAGGTTGAACGTAGCTTATGGACGTCTCAACAAGAAAAGTTCTGAAGGTAGCATCCTAATCTGCAGTGATCATCTTTTAAGCTGTGATAAATCGCATTTCTCTGAGCGCATTCAAATGCTCAGAGATGGCCAATCTGAACTCCCACAGAATATTCGAGCAATACAAAATCACGAGATGGTCGAATGTACAACTCAAAAAATTTACAATTGTAGAATGGTAGACATGATGAGAGAATAGCTCAAAATTTCAGTAGTGAATAGAAAGCGAACGAATGCTAAAGATAAGTAAAATTTGAATAAAAAGTAACATTTCGAAGTCTCAAAACAAAATTTATTTGCGTATTTTCTCTATCATACATTTTGAAAGAAGATAAGCGAACAAAAAAAGATCAAACTGTGAATTGAAATCGGGAATTTTCTTTTCTATTTGTTCCCAGACTATTGTTGCCAGCCCTTTTCCTTTTTTGTACTTTTCCTATTCGGCGACAGCTTTCACTCGTTGTTTTTCAACCGAAATGGGGACAAGTGGATAAAATGAAAATTCCCTTTTGAAAGGAACTTTTTGCGTTTAGGGCTTCTGTTATAAAATACCGGAATCTGCTATCAGTGACGAAGTAATTTGTGTAGATCAAGGAAGTGTGAGACGATCATTCCTCGACAATGTAGTTTGAACACGTATTTTTCTAATGTAAGGAAAATATTTCCCTAGAATCAATTCTTGTGACCATTTTGAGAAAACGGTACTAAACGCTTGAAATGTATTTCTTTTACTACTTTTCCTCTTTCTTTAACTATTATAAAACTTATCAATCCTTCAAATCCTCCCTACCAAGATAAGTCCAGAAAACGTATTTTTAACAACTCTTTAGAAAAAAGATAGAGGTGTTGTTATCATGAATTGTTCATTTTGTAAAATTCTTTCTTAGTTAATGGCTTTTTATTATTTTTAACATTCGAATTCTCCAAAGAGAACCATTTTTGTATGCTAAGAAACATTAAATGGATCTTATTTAAGAGTATGGAATATGGGCTGTTAATTTATTAGCATTATTTATTGTAGATGATAACAGCTTCCTTTACTGATTGCACCTTGATTCTTTGGCGCGAGTGGTTTGGAGAATAAATTACCTTACTTTAGGTGATTGAAGACGGGCGGGAGAGAAAAAAATCATTTTATTTGAAGCCACTTATCTCTCACGCCACTGATTTTCGTATTAGTGAAAACGCATTGAGAAATATATGTAACACTCATTAGTAAGCACGAATGAAATATGGAAAAAGTGAGACAGGGTTCCCAGACTGCCAGTATATTCGGTAAAATGGACCCTTCCCTCATTAAATGTCTCAGTGGCATGTATACCTAAATGGTTTATCACTAATTCAATGGGATTATGAATCATACAACATCGATGAATAAATGGTGATACATATCTAACCACACCGGGAGTAGTTTAAACATGCTAAACCACTGATGATAACGGGGGAAAGAAAAATATCATTTTATGACCAGAGACCTTATCTTCTCGCATACTGATTTTCGTGCATTGTGATTGGAAACGCCTTGAGAAATATGTGACACTCATCAGTAAGCACGAATGAATTATGGAAAAATGTGAGATAGGTTCCGGAACTGCCAGTATATTCGGTAAAATGAGACCTTCCCTTACTGTCTCAGAGTAATTTTAAACGTAAATGGTTTTGCTAATTCAGTGAAGGTATAAATTACAGCATATCGATGGATAAATGGGTCAGTGTTATATCTATCCTTGTAAGTGATATTGTTCTATAGGCCTAAAAAAATGAATACGAACGGTGTTCATTACTCAAAAACTAATTATGTGACATTAAAAGAAAAAAATCTGTCACCGTAAAAGAAATTATTTCATGGAAATGTAATTTTTTTATTTATGCTGAGGTCGAATTCCTAATGGAATTTATACTAACTCAGTTTTTCGATGACAAATCAATTTTGAATACAAATTCAAATTTTCGCAGTAAAGTGTTATTAAATACAAATCAGGCTAATTAGAAAAGAGAGTTGAAATTCGATTCGACATATCCAAGATGTAATCAATAGATTACAACCATTCTTGATTTTGCAGAACGACTATAAAAAATTCATTTAAAAAGATTTAACGCATACTTCATAAAATTAATTAATTATTAAATTTGCGTTATACAAATTATTCTGTTGATTTTAACTTGCTTTTTAAATGAAAAAGTCTTTTTATAAATCTCCTCATGGTGTATTCTTTATTTCTCCCCAGGCACTGTTTTTGTGATTTTTTCTTTATTTTGGCTGTTCACATTGTAAATTGATATTTTGTATAAATATAATTGCTCAGAGTTATTCTGAGATGTATTTAAATTCCACCTCTGTTTTTGGTGTAGTATTTGCAATAATTTGGTGTATGTAAATTATTGTATAATATGTATTATTTTTTATATTTTTATGCTTCCTATATCCACCCAGCTCTCAAAATTTTCATGATTGAAAGAACCTTTCTCTGTTAAATGAAGCTAAAAAACTCTCTGCTGTTATTTGGTTTGCAGATTTGTAAACGCCTTTAACTTAGGAGAAAAGGATATAATTATTCTGCATTACCATTAGACCAATATGGAGATCATATAGTACAAAATGATCCATCGGAATATATTTAATAATTGATTGTTTCAATATTATCAATTTTTATAATAAGCGACGGAAAGGTTGAACGTTTGCTTATTGGACGTCTTACAACAAGAAAAGAGTTCTTAAGGTGAGTAGTCCTGAATCTGACATGTAACTCCTTTTTAAAGTTGTAGATAAATCCATTTTCATTGCAGCATTCAAATGCTCAGGAATGTACAATTCGAAATCCCACAGAGAATATTCGAGCAATACAAAATCTGCAGATTATGTATACTTTCTACAATTTACAGAGATAGACATGATGAGATATACTCAAAATTTCAGTAGTAGTAGAATAGAGCGACGAATGCTAAGATAAGTTGAAAATTTGAATAAAAGTAACATTCGAGGTCTCGTAAAACTTTTATTTGCTATTTTCTCTATCATACATTTTGAAAGAAGATAAGCAGCAAAAAACCAAGATCAAACTGTGAATTGAAATCCAGGAATTTTCTTTCTATTTGTTCAGACTGTATTATTTCCAGCCCTTTCGCGCCTTTTTTTGTACTTTCCTATTCGGCGACAGCTTTCTCACTCGTTGTTTTTCGACCGTAAATATAAAGGACTGAAGTGGATAAAATGAAAATTCCCTTTGAAAGAGAACTGTTTGCGTTGGGCTATTTATAAAATACCCGATCTGCTCGCTATAAGTAGTAGAAATCC
>BGPR01000273.1:175731-188194 GCA_013235015.1 Araneus ventricosus | reverse complement strand
CACACACACACACACACACACACAAACATTGCCTTTTATAAGTATAGATACGTGAGTAATTCTTGAAGTTTGTGAATAAAGGAATATAATTCTTCCAAAATTTTGCTTTCTACATAGACAAACAGTTCTAACACGTGGCAATCTTTGAAAGGTTATGTTCGAACTTACAAACAGCATGTAGACTTACTTACCAAATTATACGGCACAAACTGGAATATATAGAAAATCCTTGAACAATTCTTGAAATTTGTGAATAAAGGAATATAATTCTTCAAAAATTTTGTTTTCGATATAGACAAACAGTTCTAACACATGGTAATCTTTACGGGTTATATTCGAACTTACAAACAGCATCTAGGCGTACTCACCAAATTATACTGCACAAAGTGGAATATATAGAAAATACGTGAGTAATTCTTGAAGTTTGTGAATAAAGGAATATAATGATTTCAAAATTTTGCTTTCTACATAGACAAACAGTTCTAACACGTGGTAATCTTTGAAGGGTTATGTTCGAACTTACAAACAGAATGCACCTTTACTTACCAAATTATACTGCACAAACTGGAATATATAGAAAATCCTTGAACAATTCTTGAAGTTTGTGAATAAAAGAATATAATTCTTCAAAAATTTGCTTCCTACAGAGACAAACAGTTCTAACACGTGGTAATCTTTGCGGTTTATGTTCGAACTTACAAACAGCATGTAGGCTTACTTACCAAATTGTACTGCACAAATTGGAATATATAGAAAATGCGTGCGCAATTCTTGAAGTTTGTGAATAAAGGAATATAATTATTCCAAAATTTTGCTTTCTACATAGACAAACAGTTCTAACACGTGGTAATCTTTGAAAGGTTATGTTCGAACTTACAAACAGCATCTAGGCTTACTTACCAAATTATACTGCACAAACTGGAATATATAGAAAATCCTTGAACAATTCTTGAAGTTTGTGAATAAAGGAATATAATTTTTCAAAAATTTTGCTTTCTACATAGAAAAAACAACAACTTCATAGCTGCATTCATAAACAAGACCTGAATGGTAAACTATAACAGGTTTCTACTAAGTACTGGTGAATATTGCTTTATCTATACGAAAGGACTAATGTCTTTTACCTAATTTCTTCGTCATTACAATTTAAGCTTCGCCTAAGCCATGATTCAATGCGTCAAAATTTCTGGAATTACGGAGGAAATCATAAATATACTTTCTATGCAAATCCTTTCAAGCTTCTCCTGATCACTCGCAAAACCATTTTTCTTCTATTATGTATAGCAGTACGATACAGTATTTAATTTTGTGACTCTAAATTGAAAACTGCAGATGAGAACAGTAAAAAGATGAAAATCATTTATGCAGTGAGTCTGGACAAATTTATTCCTTTTTACAGAAAATTTGTCCAGTTTAGAATTACAATGGCGTGTGGTCTCCGAAGAAGTTCGCCATTTTGGTTCCTTTCCATTTTTCTTCCGTTTTGATTATGTTTCTTACTTTCTAATTTTTTATTTTATGTGTTTTAATTATTTTAATTATTTGAGAATTTCTGTTGTTTAATACTATAGTTTTGATTAGTTTTAGGAAACTTTTGATGATGAAATCTCTTGATGCTGCTGCGTTGAGCGCGCATAAAGGTGTATTGTTACCATTATTATTATTTTTTACTTTTTCTGTTTCTTTTATATATTTTTCTTTTTTCTTTTTAACTTAATTTTTGTTTTTCTATTATTTACTTTTGCGACTAAAGTAATTGTATGTGACTATTAACTCTATAGTCTATAGTGACTATTAGCCTAGTGTGTCCATGTGACTCGATCTGTAAAATTCTTCGTGATTTTCACCAACTTTGCAACTCGACTGTGACTAAACCATAATTACAAATTCTAAAATTATTTTTTCAATCTTCAATGTCTACCTTTATCTGTTAAATGAAACTAAAACCAACTCTGTATGTTATTTGTTTGTGGAGCTATAAGCGTTTAAATTTAGAGCAAAAAGTGTCATAATTTTTTCTTTTCCCGACACACCATTAGACCACTATGGAGAGATGTAAGTTTACGTCAATACATCATGTTCTTTCCTACATTTTCAAACAGCTCTCAACTTCAAACGATCACAGTAAAAATTTTATAGTTCTAAGCATAAAAGTATATATTTGAGTAAAAGAAAAGTACATAGAAATATGCAAACTTTCGTCTTCGTGGAAGACATAAAAGAAAAACCGCGTTTTGAGTTAAAATTATTCAGTTAAATACAATATTGATATTTTTTAAAGTTTTTATTATCGTGCTGATACTTTTTCGCTTATTATTCAAAATAAATATTTGATTAAATTGCTGTATACTGTATTGTTGCATTGAATGTGAAAGCTATGATTCAAATTTCCCACGGACAAGAGAAACCTGCTATTATTCCTAGGGTATGGCTAAAACCTTGTCATCAAAACACGAACTCGATTATTCTTACTTTTACGTACAGCTGCGTGCACTTATGTGTTTAACAATTTATGAACCACTTGAGATTAAGTTTCGTAATAATGTATGTAAAGATATTTCGTTTTCGGCAAAATGCCTTACGTACTCAAATGTTAAACCAACGGAAAATGTTCAAGTGTTTTGCATTCTTATTACTTAATTTCAATAAAACATAAAAAATGAAGCTAATAATGGTATTTTCAGTCACTCTGAAATATAAATCTTAAACAATATTGTGAGTTCAAAACCTCATTAAAAATAAAACTATTTATTCTTCAACTGAATCTTACTTTACGTTTTCACAAAATTTGTTTATGGAAGAATGTTATTTCCATTGAGATAAATAGTTTAATTAAGTTAGCTACTTAAGATCATGGTTTATTTAAGAAAACATAAAAAGCTGAGTCTACAAGGAATTAAAATCCATACTCGGAATAAAAATGAATAAGCCGAAAGGGGGAATCAAAAGCATTATATTTTCCGAAAGTTTTAAATGGAAATAATTATTTTATTAATTCTTTTAATTTATTGTATTTTTGTATTTATAGTAGTCTATATACATTTAATAAACAGATTGTTTTTATTTCTATTTGTAGATTTGTATATAAATTTTTTATCATTAATGAATCATTTTTATAGATTTGGTTAATCAATTTATTTAAATTTTAGCCATTATATAAAAAGGGCTACGTTTTGTATCAATTTATATTTTGATACTTTTATTGAATATTTTCAAAAATTAATAGGAAGAAAATGACAGTTCATAAATTATCTTAATTGTACTTCTTATTATAGCGCTTTACGTCTCTTCACTCAGTTGAAAAGTGCAAGTTAAAAAATATTGAAACTTAATTTTTTAATTAACTGCAATCTTCTAGAAATACGGTAGTGCGAGAATTTTATTGCTTCAGCAGTATTTTGAACGAATGGTTTTTATGCACGTAAAACAGTAAGTTTCATAAATGTATTGTGTAAACGAACCAACACTCCCACCGGAAGGTACCACAAGTACGCTGGGTGAAAAGCCGCCAGATAAATAAGCGGATTCTCAATTCTCTAGTGGGTTGAGGTTCCTCCACTCTAATGACTGGACGTACCTCCTTGGGAGAGGGTTTGACCGAAGCCAGTGATAGCCATTAGGACTCCATCCTCAGTTCCCGCATTTATTTCATGACGACTATCATTCAATTGACACCGGATGTTACACCAGGACAGGGGTGTCTAGACTTGTGGTTAACTAAGCAACACTTTCGCTAAGCACATATGATAGCATAGAGAGAACAGGAAAGGAAATTCACGAGGCTGTTGAAAGCTTAGTTTTATTTCTAAAATTCGTAATTTTTCTTGTTTAACAACCATTACACAGAAGCCATTTCATAATAAGTAAGGTGACCAATGGTCCTCCTTTAGGAAGGACAGCCCTTCTTTTGTAAGTTCTGCCCTCCCTCGAAAAGTGTCCTCCTGCATGTTCTCCTTTTCCTCCTCCTTGAAAAATTAATTCAGCTGGAAAATAAACACATTGAAATTGTTGAAAGATGGATGGCAATATTCAGCCATATCAAGAATGCAAATATCTCCTATGAAAAAGTTTATTTCTTCTTGTTCAGTTTACATTGTGCTGCCCTGGAACTAATGTAGCATTGAAAGGGTTTTTTCAACTGATTTTTGGACAATTAAAGAAATCAAGATTGAATGTATATAATTAGCTGCAGCACTAGCCATAAAATTCCATATAACGTATATTTCTTGTTCAGATATTTTCAATATATTGTTAAAAGAAGATACATACTGTAACAAAATTGTCTTGTGAGTATACGTGAATACAATCCAATAAGCAGGATTTAAAAAAAATAAAGCTCTTTATTTTACAAATATTCTAGGAAAAGAAACGTAGCAAAAGTATTAAAAAAGCACTAGTAAAAATTCACAGCAGAGATTATCATTAACTCTCAATACAGCGCTTAAAGGTTTCTTGTTAGCTCACCAGCTTGCTTGCTGATCAAAATCCAACTGACTCTTCTTGGCTTGAGAGCTTGCCTTTATACTTTTCAACAGGAAATGACTTCATTACGTAGGAAGTGACGTAACCTCTAGAAAGTTCATGAAACCAGTAGAAATAGGTTGAAAGTTCGAGGTCCTTCTAAAAAATTCCCTTTGTCGCCAAAGTCCCCAACTTTGCTGCCAAGTCGCCAAGATTAGCATCTCAGGGAAACGAGTTTATAGCGTTGTTACAATACATCGTCAAAAAATATTCATTCTGTAGAAAAGTACGCATTTAAATAATAATTAATAGTCATGTAAGCAAAATTATAATATAAAATGTTACATATGTTTTATTATATATTTTTCACATTATAGTGTCACGATGAAAAAGTCAGTTTCAGAAAATCAATTAGTTTATTTACAAAATGCAAAAGAAACTCTTATATCCAGAATAAAAAGCAGAACTAAGGCACGCGCTTAAATTTTAACAGCACTTGGAAAACTTCCAGAACTTTCTTATTTACACAATGTTGCCAGTAAATTTTTAATAATTTATTGAAAACTAATTAAATAAGGAAACATAAAGTTTCATTTCACGTCCATCTGATATTTATAATTTTGAAACAGGGAAAGTTAAGAAGTTTCTTTCTTTCTTTTTTTTAATGTGGCAGTAGTGTATTCTGCATTATTGTTGCAATGAATTAAACGTTTCTTCTATTTACGAATGTTTTTTCTTCAATTCATTTGCGTCCACCTTTTCATTAAACATAACTTGGTCAAGTTTTTCATCTTATAAGAAATCATCATTAAAAGAAAGTTCTCTGGGGTTTTGAAGTTTATTAAGATTAAGATGGAGATAAGGGATGTGAAATATTTTGGTGTATTTTGCGACAATCAACTATTTTTAAAATTATATTATAAACTTAAGCATCCTACACGAACATTTCAGTGGTACTGGACAAAGAGTTGGCTGCATTTGTGCTGAGTGGACTACGTTTACAAAATTCCATACGGCTTCGGCCAGATCGGAGGAGCTTCTGTATTTGGTGCATTAGCTCCATATACATACATGTAATAATCTCACTTAATTTTACTTTAAATTCTAATATTATATATTTTAAAATCTTAGTAAAGTCTTAATGTATTTCAAAATCACTTTTCTTAAACTCCAGCTTCTTTTTATTTCCCGCTCTGGAGGTATATTAAATCTCGCGTTTTGGCCCATTTATTACTAAAAGAATATTTTAATCGCTTCCACGCTTCAACATAAATCGCGAAATGAGCAACTTGTTTCCGCCATGCTTTTCCCTAAAACATTTACGTAATTTACTAAAAATAGCTATTATTCCCTTCACTTTGATCACGTGTCTATATGTTAAATCCCTACCTGGAAAAATGCAGGGATTTTCTATTCTCTTTTTGGCTTGAAAACTTAAAGCAAGATGTACGTGCATTCCGTCACTCTCCCATAATAAATGAAAATTAGTTAATAACTCGGTCTGTTTTTTATTTAACGACTACAACAACGAAATCATTTTATACATACATAAACTTAAGCATGCACAGCACATCATCTTACAGTAGAAGTCTTTTTGATGAAATATAATTGCCAAAAGCAGTCTATGGAATGCAGTGGAGAGGTCACTTTGTCTTCAAACCAGAGCCTCAGCTTGTCTCAATCATAACGAATTCAATGTCTAATTCTGTTGACGATCAACCGTGTATGTAGCCATATTGCGTGTTAAGTCTGTCGTTGCAGATCAAATGCCCTCAAGAGAGTATAAGCTGAAATTTTGAGTTTTCAAGTTCTGTCCTCAACTTTAACCACATGGTCCAACACAAAACGTTCTTCTTGTTCTTCTGATAATCCACCGTATATGTAGCCATATTGCACGTTAAATCTGTCATTGCAGATCAAATGCCCTCAAGAGAGTATAAGCTGAAATTTTGAGTTTTCAAGTTCTGTCCTCAACTTTAACCACATGGTCCAACACAAAACGTTCTTCTTATTCTTCTGATAATCCACCTTATATGTAGCCATATTGCACTTTAAATCTTTTGTTGCAGATATCGTGTCCTCCAGATAATGTAATCTGTAATTTTGGGTAGTAGCATGTTGATTCAAGTTTCGCCTTCATCTATAATCAGTAGAACCATCTCCCCCCCCCCAAAGTATAACTTCAAAATGGGTTTTGGATTTGATAAGCCAGGAAAAGGATCGAATGAAAAGCTGCAATACATTCACAAAATTATTATTTAAACAATAAAGAAGAAAACATTTTAATAGGTTCAAATAAATTGGAACCGGATTGTTCGTAATTATGCTCTGGATTTCTAAAATAATAAGAGTGCATGAAATCTCTCTCAAACTGACAAAATAAAATGATGCGATACCATAAAGAATTAATCTGCCCTTCCTCAGAGTCCGGGGTGAATTGAACTGGCTGCCACGAATAACAAATTCGGGCTCTGTGGTCTACGTATTATAGACGCCATTAGGGGCTACACTTGCGATATGTCAGTCTTTAATAGAAACCATAAGAAAAAATGCATTCCATTTACTTAATGAATTTTCACCAACGATTACTTCGATGAAATAAATAGGATTTATTTTAAAATAGAGATTATTTTTCTCTTACAAAGCAACATTTTAATGCTGTTATAAGCTTTTCTACACTCGTCTAATAAATTAATACCTTGCGCAGTATAAGTTAATTCCATATTTTTAAATCTGACCAAGTTAAATAATAGGTTCAAAGCTTTTAGAGAAAAATCTTAATATCGAACAATAATAAAATATTGACTGATTGAAAATATAGAAAGAAAATTTCTTCATTTTCTGTCATTTCAGAATTGGAATATGCACTTGTTCTCCGCCCGCATGAAAAATAAAAGCACTATATGAATGAAATTCCTTAGTTATTAAATTCACCATTTCATTTCAGTATCTGTGTCGACAATACAGAAATCATAAATATAAAATTCTGAAATAAGTTGGTGCAGCGGTTATACATTTTTACTTCTTAAGAAATTTTGCGAATTATCACACTTTTAAACATACGGCGGTAGTCCATAATAGGCAGATGGAACTCTACCATTAAGGCAAAGGATACGCCTTAAGGTTAATTATCAGACAACAATGTAATTGGTCATTAGGAAATTACGACTCAATTTCATTTTTGAACATATTTTTGTTTTGAATCTCACACAAGTATTAAAGAAAAATTCTTCACTCAATAAAAGAGTAAACGTGAAATCGAATTGAAACCTTTTTAAACATTCATTAACTAAGAATAATAGCAAAATATAAAATAAAAAAATGTTAAAAAAAATAGAAATTTAAGAAAAAAATTTGAGAAAAAGAAGTATATGTTTTTACAAATAAAATTGCACGTGAAATTGCATACAACAAAGTAATTAATTAACCTATTAAACGCAAATATAGTTTAAATAAAGACTACTGATTAAAAAATAATAAACAAAGAGAATATATCAAGCAAATTATAAGGAGATGCGACTTTCAAAAAGAATCAGCATTTATCTGTTCATTAAAAGACAACTTACTAATAATCTGATAAGAAGATGATCAAAACTTTGGGTATAGGAATGTGTCAGAAATCAGTATAAATATAAAAATATGCTTTCAAAAGCAATTAAAATGCTGATCAAAATGTCTGTCACAAAATAATATATTTTAGAATGAATGGTATTAGATAATCTTAGACTAATGTAGAAATGAGCAGTAATAATTGTTTAGTGAAGCCATGAGAGTTCTACTTGAAACTTAAGAGTGAGGTAGAATAAGTTAAGAGAGTTGTTTAATTTCTGAAAATTGTTGACAATCCTTCTTTTTTTAAGTATATTTGTGAACTGTGTTGCTAATTGAAAGGCATTTTATAAAACTTAATCATTGTAATCATCATAGTTTTATAACATTTACAGCAAAAGAATATTCTGACTAGATAATTACTTTCCAGCTTAGAACACTCTCTGGTTTGAAAAATATTTTTTATAAAAGCTGCAAAATGTTAATTAATGCATTAAATGGAAGAGAAAATAGCCTATTATTGCAGCAAATCGTTTCCTGAAATATTTATTAATCCAATTCTTTCTCTAATTTCAGAAATTTAATTATTTTTCTTTTCAGAAATTAAGAGTTAATTGCTGGCTATTCATAAAGATTTTCAATCTAAGAGTTCGTAATGTTAAAATATCCTAGGATAACTTTAAAAAATATGCAAATATCATTTACGGCTTAATGTTGATTCAATTTACGGTAAACTCCAATTCCGAAACCTTTGCATTCTTTCTGAATAAATAATTCCGTTATAAATGATAGAATGTACTAATGAATAAAACTGATTTAATTAGAATAGTTTTCATCTTAAATGATCATAAGGGAACGACTTTTTTCAGAAAACTACAGTTCTCTTTCTTTTATTTGCCATCAATAAAGCTTAATTACATCAATTTTCTATGAGATGTGTCTTTTGTTGCAACTTTTCAGCTTTTTTAAACGTACAATCTACACTGGGTAATTGAAATCTATATTTAAGACCCAATATTATCATCCAGTCTGTAGCAAGCAAAGAAATTTTACTTCCGAAGCATCTAATTTTCTTTAAAGAAACAAATCATTTCGTACTATTTAGATTCTCCGTTTATTCTCTTTTTGAATTCGAGTATGCTCAAATTTAATTATGTTTCTAAAGAAAAATTAATAACCAACTCAAAAAAATGAAACTCCAAACTTCTGCATCTTCACAGGTACATTTTATTGATTGAACATAAATGTTTGTATGAATTCACCAATTTTTATCAAATTACAGAAGTTAATTTAGCATTCGAAGTTCATCCATCGGTAAAATAATTATTCATAAATTTAAAAAAGTATGAATATAACTCTTTTTAGGCCTTTTTTAGTTTTTCTTTTTTTTCTTTCTTTATTTTCTTGTATACTGTAGAGTTTTGAGCGTGTAAAATAATTAAATAAGTAATTCCTTCATCAGAAGGTAAACATCAACGCTTTATTCGCCGCTCACATAGTTCCTCTGCACTCTTAAGCGATCTGTTGCCAACGCAACTTACATAAAAGATAGATCGCTGATTCTCAACGTTGCCAGATGCTACAACACGAATGAAAAAAAATCTGATATGTGGGCTTTCATCAAAGGTGTATTCATATAAAAATTTGGGGCAAATCCGCTGAATAATGCTAGTCTGTTTGTCTATCTGTTTATCCAAGTGTATAGAAGTAGGTAGACTCAAACATGTAACAAGATGGACAAGTGAAATCCGAAAATTGTGTACTCAATCAGCTAAAAGTAAAAGGTATATTCCAAAATGCATATTCGATTGTCTTCGTTATAATTCGATGGGAAACTCAAAATCCGCCATATTGTGGATATATGTGGAGTTGAAGGGAGAACATTCCAAATCAATTAGTTTTTCTTCCTCTGCTTCACTATACTAAATATATGATGAAAACATAATTCAAAAAGGATGATAATTTTTAATTCTTTTCCAATTCCTTTATTTTCGCTTTCCTTCGATGCCTTAATTCTTTGTTTATTTTATTCTTCTTGATGCAGTGTTTTTTTCAGAGGTCTCATGATTTAAACTATGATTAACGGAAAACTACTAAGCCTAGATTCGATCCAAAGTCCTTCGATATTGTAACGAAAATTGTCCTGTGGGTGTACGTGAATGCAGATTAAGAAGCAGGATAATAAAACAATAAATGACTCTTTATTCCACTAGGCTTTCAGCAGAAACAGTAACGTAGCACAGGAAACAAATCTAGACAACTCTTGTACAAATTCACAACAGAGATTTCCAATAAATCTCAATTACAGCACTTTCGAAGGTCCTCAATATCTGTTAGTTCACCTGCTTGCTTGCTGATCAAAGTCCAACTGATAACTCTTGGTTTGACAGTTTGCTTTTATACTTTTTGAACAGGAAGTGTCATCATTACATAGGAAGTGATGCAATCTCTAGAAGGTTCATGAAATTACTAGCTCCCAGTAGAAATAGGTCCACAATTCAGGAGTTTTCTAGAAGATTCCTTTTGACTCCAAAGTCGCCAAAATGGTCGCCAAGGTCACCACGTTTGTCGCCAAGATTAGCATGTCAGGGAAACACCGTTACAGCTTTGTAACAATATTATATCTATCCAGTGCATGTGTATCGAATTGATTTTGGACTTCTCGATATTATTAATCTATTATTCAAAATTGAATACTTGCAAATGATGCAACTCCGGACTACAAACACGTTGTCCAAATATTAAAAATATCCAGCACTAAATTAAAATCTATTCTTCAGTAATACTTATTGTAAGAAATTTTGGAAGCTTGGTAGTATAAGTTTTATTGTGTAGTTGTCGTATAATAATTTAATCATCGTCGTAATATATATTAACCCATTAGGCCCAGCTTAATCTAAAGAATAGATTTCAAGAGATTTCTTTTTAATTATGTTGAAAATACAGGATTAAGATAAATGTAAAGTAAAAACATTTTAAGATTGATTCAAGTCTCTGACTGCGGATTTATTTAGATGCAACGTTTGCAAATGTGTTCAAATACGGTTGAACCAAGTGGATTGTTATTTATATGCAAAGCTTTATTCCTGTAATATGATCCAGCGCTATAAAAATACTAAGTAAACACATTAGCCAGTGAAACTCACAGTATGTAGCAGAAAATAGACTTGCTTCCAACTCGCGGAAATCGTGGGATACGCAGTTAGAGGGTTAAAGGACTTTTAAAATGTAGTAAATTATCAAAAAGTAAAGGTTATTTTCGATCCAAAAATTCATAAAAATGGTTAGCGTTTCTTGAACTAATTAAACTGCTAAATACAAAACGTTTGAAAAGAAGTTTCCAATAAAAGTATGTCTGAATTATTTTTTGAATCAGCAGCATGTCATAAATTAAGGTCTTTATCTTACAACCTATTTCGGTAATCAAAAATAATAAAACAGAAAATTAAATAAAATGAATGCGTAAGTATTACACAAAATTCTAAGCAATTAATAAAACTTAGTTACACCACGGAAATTCCTCTGGAATTTCTGGACGATATATTTATCATTACAAAATTTCATTAACGCCCTAATTCCTTTATTCATTCATTTTGTTTAAGTTTCTTGAAAATAATTTTCACTAACGCTCATCTCAATGTCAAGGAAACATCATCTTAATTTTAATGATTAATGAGTAACATCAACGATGAATTTCACCATCCTCTATAAAGAAAGAGCTTAAATACATTGTTTCTTAATATAAAGTAAAGCAAGAAAGAAAAATGTTTCTTTTCTTGAGTATAAATTATTAAAAAAACGACTAACGGTTGTCAGAATCTTTTTTCTTCGGTTGATAGAATTTCTACCACAATTTAGCAGTACACGAGAAAACTTGAAGTATAATTAAAAAATACCGCACATGGTTACGAAGCTTTTGAGATCTTGAATTAATTATGCCAGCTTAAATTCTTCAATAGTTTATTATTGTGCAGGTTATGAAAATAGAACGAACCCTAAAAGATGATGAATGAAGTCTTGTTACTTTGAAGGTAAGTAACCCTGAAAAATAGAATAAAAGATCTGCTTTTGAATAAAGGAAAAATATTAAAGCTTTATATATACAATTTTTAATTATTTAGCTCAGGAATTCCCAAGCTTTTTCCCCTTGCGTACCCCTTGATTAGTCTTTTTATTTTCGCGCACCCCCTACTGCCATATTCTCCCCTCCAACCATCCGTCTATACAAAGAAGTTTTTATCAATAATGTATGGCACCTATGTAAGCTTAAGAGTCAAATGACTGGAATTTATAACATTTGCAGAACTTAATTTTTGATTTCACATTTTATTCCATTTTTTTACAATAGTATCAGTTTTAACTTTTGATTTCACATTTTATTCCATTTTTACAATAGTATCAGTTCTAATTTTTGATTTCACATTTTATTCCATTTTTACAATAGTATCAGTTC
>BGPR01000273.1:130482-168996 GCA_013235015.1 Araneus ventricosus | reverse complement strand
AACTACCTAACGATTCCCTTAAAAATCTGTAGTAAATCTTTAATCGGTTAACGCACAATTTGGGTAGCAACAATCGTCTTTGAATGCTCATTAATTGAACTCCCTTTATAAAAATAATCCTTAATTCCCTTAAATAATTTAACTACCTAACGATTCCCTTACAAATCTGTAGTAAATCTTTAATCGGTTAACACACAATTCGGGTAGCAAACATCGTCTTTGAATGCTCATTAACCAATCATCCACTCTTTGAAAATGGTAAGAAATAGTATTCAAGTATGAAAGGAAACCTATCCTAAAATTGGAATTGAATTAATTAATTGTGTAATCGGAAAATAATAATTTTTCACATCATTATCACCAAATAAATACGTCTTAGAAATAAAAAAGTGTCAAATAAAGAGAAAAAAATTATATTATCCAACATTAAGTACACATTTAAAGTTGAAAAGTATGGAGTAAGTATAAAAGTGTGTAATTATGTATTTAATACGACAGTAGTATTGTTTTATAGGAAAAAAGCTGTACACATATTTATAATATACTTGTTCATATTTAAGGTATATCTTTTTTAAACTAGCAAAATTATAATTATGAGCATTTTTCATATTTACAGACATTTTTTTTAGTTAAATTTTGCATTTAAATATTTTTATTGCTCCATCTTAATCGAAATCAATTGCAACATTTATTTTTTGTGTTATTTTTTTCTTGTGCGTCTTTCAGATGAGTTTTGATAGATTTATGTTTATTTTATCCTTTGGAACAGCTGAAAATGTTATAAAGAACTCCTTCAAAAGATTCCATTTTCAAAAAAATGAATTCGATAAATTAACCGTCGAAGAAGAAAGTAAATGGCGTCGCTTTCAATGAGTTCTTAAAAATGAGTATATTCAAAGAATTTAATTCTCCTCTATCAAAAAAAAATATCCCTGGAAAAAAATAAAAAACACGAAGCATCAAAATATTTCTACACCATATAAATCCTTGACATTTCAAATTGAGACCACTTACGTTGAAGGGAGATTTATAACTTATAACTCCCCCTCTCCAGTTTTTTAAACCAAATATTTTTTTCCTAAGTGATTTTATTTGCTCTCTCACTAACACATTTCTCCTAAACTGCTCCAAATATCAATCATTTCTACCATTAACCCGTCAATCCTTCACAAAATTTTAAAGAAAAGTCTGTGTTACAGTGCTTTATTAGATTGAAAACTCTAGACATGGTGACTCACAACCGGAACTTAAGGTTACTATTTTAGATTTGTAATTGATTCTTTTTAGAAACGAGCCCTTCTTCCAGTTCAATTAAATATAAATAATGAAATGTAGACCTAACTGCCGTTTGTTCGGATGTTCGAGAAGACACTTTTAAGATTGTATGTGTGATTGATTCATGAATGAATGATGGATGAAAGACTGGACGAATGAAGATTATAAAATAAAAAATAACGATAAGAAAAGAACAAGTAAGCAATTCTTTAAAATTTCCAGGTTCACGATTTTAAGGGGCAAATCAAATCCATTAAGGCAAAAGCTTCAAGATCACATCGGAAGTCTTGAACTCGCAAACTTCGTAAAACAACCCATCATTAGTGTGAAGAATTTAACATTTATGGCAAGCTGTGATACAGTAGTTTTATTAAAATCCAGTTATACATATGTATTAAAGATAAAATATGAGAGGAGAGCTCAAAATTTTAATTTCCAGTATTTTCTTCAAACATCATTTTTAAGGGGAGTTGGAACCCTAAGTCCGTTAACCCTAACCCTGTTACTTCGATGTACCTTTTCCAAAAATCTGTTATAGATTCATGTTTGAAATTTTTTATACAAGTAAAGTACATCTTTCTCATTATACTAAAATTATTTTTGAAAAAAAATTCAACAATTTATTTTTTACAATTTTTTTTGTGTCAGAACAAAAAATGTTAAATTGGCCACTTCGATGTACCTTCACACAAATTACGTTATAGATACATGTTTGAAATTTTTTTATAGAAGTAAAGTACACCTTTCTTCTTATTCAGAAATGAGCTTTTGGTTATTTTTAAATTTTTTATAAATTTACAAAATATTTAATTAGACGTACTGAAGTTTCACCCTATTTTGATAGAAAAAAAATCGCAAAAAAAGTTTTGAGTTTTTTTAAAAAAAGCTCATTTCAGTATAATGAGAAAGATTTATTCATTACACCACTTTATTTTACAAAATTTAAATGTATAAATATTTAAATATTTATATATATAAATTAAAATTTTATAAATTAAAGTGGTATAATATTACATTATTTTTTTACGCATCAAGTTTTACTGATTGCAAAATGTAGAGATGTAGATCATTACTTTGGAAATAACATTTAAAGTGCGAAATAATTTAAAATACAACTGCCGACATTTAAACGCAAGCAGAGAACTTTTCTATCTAAATGTGGAGACGACCCCTTTTCTATTTAGAACACAAAATGTAGAATATCTTCCGATATATTCATGGCATATTAACCAAAATTTATTTGTTGGGGTGTTTCTTCATGAAATATTTATTTATGACATTAAAAATGGGTGTTGCTATTGAAAAATTTGAAGTTAATGCAATTTTAAATATTTAGATGACCCCTTATGAAATTTTTAACCATAGAATCTTTTAGTATACGTTATTTCCTGAAGATCGGTAGCCTTTTTTTAATGCCCAATGAACGATCGCAGAATAATGCTGGCTGGATACATTTTTTTCCGCGATTGTACATACTTCTTGGCATTCTACCTCATCATTGATCTACGAGAAGCAATCATCACGTGAAAAGAGTTATTTTCCGAAATTTGGGAGATAACTAGAAGTTTCTTGTTGATAACATTTATGTAGATGAAAAATGGAATGCCATATTCCGAGAGTTAATTATACCTTTCTGAAATGAAAAAGATAGGAATCATTCGAAAGAAAATCTTGAGCTATTATGAACTCGAGTGTTGTTAATAAAGTAAAAAACATCCCCAACAAAATCCTATTGAAAATAGAATGTGAATTCGAAATTTAAGGATACATTCAAGCTGTGGTTAAAGATATCCAAACTGTTATCTTAAGGGGAAAGTACTATAAATGTTGTTACAGCATTTAACTACTGTATCAAATTATTTTTACATCCAAATACTCTTTCTGGCTTTCACACTTCCATATTTTACAGTAAATTTCAAAACATAACCGGAGTTCAGTCAATCTACTGCAATTAAGATCAGATTAGAAGGGAGATGTATGAAGTGCTGGAAAAAAGGTATAGTCTGGAAAGAAACATCTAATCGAAGTGATAATTGAACCATATTTTTCATTTTACTTAGTGGGTATTAAATGCTTCAATACTTTTGTATAAAATCAGAAGTAATAGAATCTCTAACCTGCAACAATGACACCTTGCCGATGCCGGAAAAGAGATTTTTCCGGGAAATTGTCTATATGCTTTGCCATCTGTAGAAATTAAAGTACAGGTTTTTCTATCCATGAGCCGCAATTAAGTTAATAATATCGAACAGAACAGTTCAGAGAGTCATCATCCATCATTTAGCTAAGCCATCCTTGACAAACTATTATATCACAGATAATCATTAATTAGGAATTATATTAACTCTCTTGTCAAAAGAAGTGTAAAAATCAAAATTATTCCTATCATAAGTTTTATTAAATTGGTGGTTTAAAAACATGCACTTCAATTACATTAAATCGTCGCTTAGCATGCAACACCACCTATCTCAATTTTTTGAAATTTCAAAGAGGAAGGTAATACTCAATTTTTCGCAACAAAAATTAATTCGTCGCTTAGCATGCAACACCACCTATCTCAATTTTTTCAAATTTCAAAGAGGAAGGTAATACTCAATTTTTCGCAACCAAAAACGAAAATTTCTGATTTTTTTCACATATGATTGGAACACGCGGTCTCATATTTATATCGGATGTCAAAAAAGTCAGAAATATTCGTTTTTGGTTGCGAAAAATTGAGTATTACCTTCCTCTTTGAAATTTCAAAAAATTGAGATAGGTGATGTTGCATGTTAAGCGACGAAATGATATAATTACATGTTATAATTTTTACTTTGCGATGAAGATAAGTTTTCAACAGTTTATTTAAAATGGCTCTGAATTCATAAAACTTCAACTATCAATGACACTAAAGTTAAACTTGTTTGTCACAAATACCAAGAAGTCAATTGTATATAAATTTAACTGCCAATAGCATAGATGATTAGGCTATACTTTGTGCCACCTTTTAATTTGCTTTTTTACGATACGAGTTGGCTTGAATGATTGACATTTTAACTGAAGCTAATTGTCCTCGAATAACTCTTTATTTTACAATAAATCATATCAACGAATAATTAAAGTATGAAGTTAATCAGTATAAATGGCATTTATTCACTACGATTGCGTATCTACTACGAATCTAAACTACATATAAGATATTACTCACATCATTTGCTAGCACCTCAAATAATTCATATTCCTCTATTATATCGTGTTTTAATATTATCAATTCAAGTTTCATCAGTAAGGTTTCAGCAACAAATGATTACTTAGTACTTGATTAATAAAGTTAAGTGTGAATTAGGAAATACGCGCATGACAATCATACGCTACATTAGCTCCATGCTAATGCTCAGACAGGAATCGTCGTGAATAATCTATACGAGTAATTCTGGAGTTAATCTAATACAATTACTTTTGATGAGCGGTTATCATGTGTTTCACAGATATCGTTTTAACTCCTTGCGACTAATGAATTTAATTATATTGGTAATTGCATATCAAGATAAGGTTCCAATGAATACAAATCGACGAGATCTGGTAATTTAATAAACATATCAAGTCCTCAATAGTATTTTTAATTGTTTTCGTTGCTATTCCATTCATTTGTTCTGATACTTTTGCAAATCCACTTGTGATTTCTTGAGTTTCAATTCATAACATTTCAGTTCCTACATATTGATTCATATTTTACACTTAATAAAAATCAATTGCATTTATTTGAGATTAATGAATTAGTCAGAATAAAATCAATTTACGGCCATATATGGGTACAATAACTACAAATATAACCATTTTTGATTCGACTGACGGAATTAACACCAGGTATTGAAACTCAATAGTGTCACAGAAATGGTGGAGGGAATTTAACGCTATTGTTATGAATGAAACCCAGGTTTCTTCCCTTTCCTTGCAACCCTTGTTGACTTTTGATGTCACATCCCTTTGAGAATTTATATTTCCTTTTTATACCTGACCAAAGTCTTCACCAACCCACTGAGAAAAATACGTTCTTCAGAGAAACAATACATGCCTGTCGCTAAAAACTCACGTTGTAAACTTGTCCAACTGGTATCTATAAATTAGTCTATCTTTATGAGAAATTATGGCAGGTGTTCTCAATTATGTAATAATTTAATGCACTCTAAGTAATCCATCACCTCAGGCCCTGTGGTGACTGCCTGAAGTGAAGAGTTGAATACCCTGAACACTATAGTTGCTAATAATACTAATATTATTTCTCCATTGATTAGAGGCATTTGTTTTCAATTCTTTTGTGATGAGAAGAACTTCCTCTGCAACAAGTTTCTTTTTCGCCTTGATTTATTAGAAACTTATAATTATTTTTCGGGCATTTTTAAAAAATCCAACCGGTGAGTCGCAGGTTTATCTGACCATGGAAATGATAATTTTGCAATTTCCTTCATTCAAAGGCGTGAAATTTATGTCGTTATGTGCCAATGTCTCAATAAATTAGCCAATAATTCTATGCTTATAATACTCTTTTTCCATTATGGTTCACTAGGACAACTTTTTCCTCTGCATATAGACGTACCACTAAACAATTAGGATTCAATTTTCTCTGTTCAACAAATCTGTCGTCTCAGTTTCACTACCCTGTCCTCTGTATACATCTCATATATGATTGGTAGATTGAATGCTAATGTGTCTAATCAGTTGCAACAATCTTGTTTAAGATCCACAAAACGCAAAACCAATTGAAATATAGAATTAAAATCAGACGTCTGCAATTAAAAACTAAATTATTAGTTAGAATTTTACGTTTTCATTCTCTTCATGAATTATATTGATCATGAGTTATCAATTTTTTTCCAATACCTTTTCTTCGCAAATATTATAAAGAATAGTCTGAAAAGGCATAGAAAAATCAATACTCTTTTTTCAGCTAAAATTATTTTAGTTTTGAAGTGATCTGTGAATGATCATAGTAGAGAGATCACTTCTACTATTGAAGTTTTTTCGAAGAATATACGAAAAAAAAATTCTGTATGCATAATATATGAATGCTCCGGAAGATCAGCTCATTTGTCCATGATAAACTGGGTAGATTTTTAGTAGGAAGGAATTGATTTATGCCATCTTAGAGAAAGAAGGAATTAGTTATATCATTAATAAAATTTTAAATTACATTTAGGATCTGGTCTGCAAAGAGATGTTTCCAGACAAAGATTAATGCTTCCCTTTTTGAGTATCATTTGAAAACTTGGAAATGATTTTGTCTTGAAATATATTTCGTAATGCTTCTTATACCAGATATTTATTCTATTACCTCAAAACTTTTGTGCTTTTCTTCTTTGGTGAAGAAAAAATATTTAGCAAAATTCATGTATTTATTGGGAAGTATGTTTTAATATATTAAGAAAGAATTACAAATATGTTAGAAAATATTTCTTTCTGAAATTATGAATTATGCTCCTTCTGCATTAATTATATTTTCAACATAGTTGTTCTTATTTGAATCTTTAAAGGAAGGAACCTATCATTAATTTATCATATTTATGCTTTCTTTATCAATTGTAAATATGCAGCTGCCATCAGTCATAAGAAAATGTCTCTAAAAATTATGGTTTAGTTTGAAAGATCTTCAGTACTTTTATGACATGTTCAAGACATTTTAAAATTTCTTGAAATAATTGAAACTAGTTTTATTGATTTTATAATTTATCATGAAATTGGAAACCTTTCTGACAATTTCAGTTACGGCAGATGTAATATCTTGCAGAAGAATCAAATTCTTCATACTATGAAACAAGACCCCAAATCCTATTATGCTGATTCATCGTGGCGGGGCTGGTGGCCCTGAGTGGAATGGGCGATGTACGTGTGGAGTTTTTTCTCCTGGCAGAGTCACCCAAGGCTTGAAGACCATTCCATTATACCCAGCTAAAGCATAAAGGCAATGGGCAAAGTCAGACTTCTTCCCTCGGGCGTCCAAGGTCTAGTGCCAACAGAAGCTGCACTCTCCTCCTTTACTCTTGGACTTGGTCTAGCTGAGGACTATTATGCTCCCTCATCGTGGTGGGGTGTTGGCCCTTGGTGGAATGGGCGATGTACGTCTGCAGGTTCTTCTCCTGGAAGGGTCACCCAAGTCGTGAAGGCCATTCTATTATAACCAGCTAAAGCATAAATGCAATGGGCAAAGTCAGACTTCTTCCCTCGGGCGTCCAATGTCTAGTGCCAACATAAGCTGCACTCTCCTCCTTTACCATGAATCTTTTGCCTATAGTATTGGATACTGCAATTTCTATGGGCGACCGGACTCTTGGACTTGGTCTAGCTGAGGACTAGAACAAGTGGAATAAGAAACAACAACAACAATAAAACAAGATATAGAAATGTGTCAAAATGTTTAGCAACTTATTACCTTTTAATAAGATTATATATGTCCACAGTCGTTTGGAAAATGTGCTTTATTAATTCTGCTGATTATACATGTCTTGAACTTGATAGGAAGTGCTATAATATTTGCAATGAACCCCGCTTTATATTTAGTCGTTGTGCTAACATAACTAAGTCTATCTGGCGACAGTTAAGTGCTCGATTAATAAAGTCCTTTCGTACACAGTGTCTGATATATCTCACTGTTATTACCATGATTTAATAACTTTTAAAAAGCTATTAGGAAGAAGTACTTTGTGATTTTTTGAATATTGAAATAGGCAGACAGGATGTATAGATAACAGGCTTATATTACACATTATTATTATTATTATTAATCGTTTAAATCCTGATGGGAATTTTCTGAGCCGCCTTTTCTGCATGTCTAGTTCTTATGAAACTAATTAACTTATTCATCAAACTTGTTTTTTCTTAAGGAAAAGTAAAAAAATTTGTAATATCTGGGAGAAAATTGAGAGTAACTACAATTGCCTTTCACTTTTGTTTTGTGTTTGTATTCTAGAGTTATTTGTAACGCGAAAAGGTTCCGAGTACAATTTCTATAATGCAAAAAATCACATGAATGAATATGCAAAAGATTTTTCACAATTTGAGTTATTCTTGAATGTGAATGCAGAAAATTAAAATTTTAATCATTTCGTTATTGCAATAACATCCTAATAATTTGCTTAAAAACTTTTCATGCTACCGTCATCAACTTTTTAATCCTTGTAAAAAGCATTTTTCCATTTATAGAAATTCAACAGTTTTTTATTCGTTAATTTATCTTGGTATTGATTAATTTCTGCTCTTCGAACGATAAAAAAATTGATAGCGTTCTTCTCTGTTTCCAAATATTTACTCTCCTAACGGTGATTAACAGGCTGAAGAACTTATCCTCCTCCATCCAAAATTGCCTTACTTCTTTTGGGATGGTCACTTTCACTCCAGATGAAAGAAAGAAAAATATCTTCTAGGACGAGAACAATTTCTGCCTTTATATCCTTCAAGTATTTCTTTCTTTCTTTTCTCACTAAATTCCTGCCATTCTTTTTCCAAAGAAAAAAGCCGGATGTTTTTATTTTCTTCCCAATATTTTGACGAATCTCTCAGCATTCACCTTATCAACAATAGAGAAATAAATCGCAAGCCAGTAAATATATGAAACTGCTTTCAGGCGGTTTACCTTGATCAATCTCCATCAAAAAATCCCCGCCAAACTTGACCTGAAGAATATCTTGTCCCTTCCTCCTTCGCTAGGACATAAAGGCGAGAGGACACACCCCATCTATCAACCTGATATCGCTTCCTCTGTCTCTTGACAAATGACTCGACAGCACAATAGTTGAGAGGTCAACCTTTCGTGACCACCTTCTTGCCAAGTTCAGTGACTTTCTCATCGAATAAAGAATGAAGTAGAAAAAGGAGGGACTATTGAACTAATGCACATTCTTTCATGTCTGGATCAGAGAAAAAGATTCGTGATTAATTGGCTAAGAATGATGAGTTGCTTTGAAAATACAGAAACAAAGGACTAATGTTTTTGATTAAATGCTTGCTTAAATTTAGTTTATAGTTATAAATAAGTAGTGATTAAATAAAGAGAAATCGACTTTCACACAATTTTATTTAATTCGACTTGCTTCATGTATGCAAAGGTTGAAATTCATAATCACTTCCAGATGTCCTAGAGATTTCAAATTTTCCACGATTTTGTGTTCTAGATGACAATACACTATTTTAATATTTTTTAAACGTAATTATCAGTTAATCGATTGATTTAACCTAATTTTGGTTCCATGCGACTGATACCACCTGGTAGAGAATTTGAGATAAATTTATTTCAACATTCCGCAGTATTTATGTATCATTATTATCTATTATAATTTAAAGGACAAAAAGTAAAAAAATAATTAAAATATTTTTTTATTTTTAGTACACTAATAAAGCGTGCTCTTAAAAACTGTTTGAATAAAATTTATTGTCGATGACGTGAATGCCGGATTTGGAAATCGTTCGGTATCCCGCTGGAATAAATGTACCGGCTCAGGAATCCTCCTCGTCATCTGACCAGGGTTCAAAAATTACTTAGTCCATCCCAAAATAGCCCTCTTTTTGCTTCAATGTCACGAAAAGCACTTCCATTTCTACGGAAACAACTCAACCCTACAAGAACTCTAGTGAAATCAGAACTTTTTTCACTTCTTAAACCGGAAGACTGGAGCGTTGCACATATAGTGATATCGTTAAACCTATTCTTAAAAACTCCTGTATCTTAACTATGTAAATATTTTATCTAATTAAATTCTTTAGTGTTCATTACAGAGGAGCTCTCTTCAGTGAATTCATGATTGGTTTACGTTTTCAACATTACGGAATTATTCATTTTTAAAATGACCAATTTTCAGCGTCGAACTTACGACTCGGCATCTGTGAGTATATACATGATTTATTCATTATCTTGTGTTTATATTTCTGATGACGCAGATTGTCGAGACATTAGAACGGTATTTTAAAATATCTAAACTAAACTAAATCTCTTCTGCGCTTCTGAAGCAAATGGCTTCGATTTTTTTGCCTTTTAATAAATGTTAAGCTTATTGTTTTCAAATTGTTTTTAAATTAATTAAATACTTTGGGGTTCCACCTTATGGGAGTTCTTAATATTGGTAGTATGACTTAACAAATAAGTCGCCTGAACTAAATTAACCACACAGCGAAAGAAACCAGCCATCCTTACGAGAAGCATTTACAGACTATTACACGGTTCAGTTCTCAAAAAGTTTATACAAGATGATAGTTCAATTGCATAGTGATGGCATGTTCATGCTTTGTAGCCATCACATTGCAATACTATATGCTTGCTAATTTTGATATATTTCCTTCGGCACTGACACCATTGGAAAGCAAGGAGTAAACTCTAAGCCGGATGGAAGGTGTGAAACAAAAAGAAATTTTTTTTTCTGTGATGGAAGAAATTGAGCGGTATATAAGTGGAATTTAAGAGTGATAAATGTACTGGGCGTTCGAGAAAGATCTTAATTATTCTAAACATTAATAGCAAAAATACGAGAAATTGAAATGAAAAGCAGTTTGCGGCAAAAGAATGTAGAAATCTAACAGGTTTATTTCACAGTACATTCATTGTAGCGCTATGCGAGCTCCTCTAGTAGCACGAAGGAGGTCCAGTCTATGCTTGAGTTTCCACCAAATGTTTTTGAACATTTCATGTGCCTTGAAGCATCTGCACTTGGTGAACTTCAGTGCACAGTAGACGAAACTTCCTTTGCATGGTTTTTGGTGACTTTTTTCTGCTAACCTTAATACACATTACGCTTTTTCCTGAGAGCGATCGCTATTTTCGTTTCTTATTACAGCTGTCAAGTAATTAGCGCCATATACCTCAGATTATTCATACTCGAAAAAAAACCCTGTTAGATGTTTTCATTCTTTTATCGCAAAATGCATTTAATTTCACCTTTTCGTATGTTTGTTATTAATGTTTAGTAATAATAATTGTCTTTCTGGGACATGAAGATGAAAAGTTTCATCCATCTTTTAATTCGCCTCTGGAAGGCCGTGGTGGCCTAGTGGTAAGGAGGTTCGTGGCTAGAGAGTTTCAAGTTCGAAACTTTACCAGAACGATTATCCTTTGGAAAACATTACAGTTCAGTTCTCAACATGTTTATGTACGATGATGGTTCGATCAGTAGTGAATAGCATGTTCATTGTAATTCATAGTTTTTAGCCACTGCAGTACATTACTTTTTACTCGTTAATTTTGATGTTTTTCGTACAGCATCGTCACCATTGTTGAATAAACAGTAATAGTAAATTTTAAACCGTTTGGATGGTTTGAAACAAGAAGAAAATCAAGGGTTTATCGAGGATGAGATCTTTCCCCCATCTTCCAATTTCTCTCTGGCACTACATTAGTTTTTTTATATTTAAAAGTTTAAATAAATTAATATTCTCAACTGCTCTCTTTTATATATTTCTTCTTTAACGAAATTTCAACCTTCCTAAGAGTGATGAAATATTATTAAAAATTTAAGACTAGTAACTGCTTCATTCCTGCTATATCTGCACATCCACTTTTATTGCGTTTTTTATTCTTTCTGACTGAATACTGGTATGGCAATACGTTTTCTCACTTACTGGCTATTCAGTTTGTGCAGGAACAATCAAGTGAAAGTTAATTTTTCTGTTATGGTACAAGTTTTTTTTGTTGTTTTTGTTATTTTTCATTTTTTATCAAACGAAAGCATGATTTTTCTAATATTCTATAATTAGCTGTTCCTATCCATCCTTTTTAATTTCGAGTTACTAGGATGGATCCAAGAAAAGGTTACAAGGGTAATAAAAATATTCATTAACATTAGACAGAAAATGCAAAAGGGAATTAAAAGGCATACTTACCGATCACTTTTCCACATAATCACCAAATCTATTTTGGCATTTATCTGAACGCAGGACGAAACTGTTTAAACCGGCTTGGTAGAAATCACGTCTTTGCCATTGAGCCAGTTCTCGGCAGCTGTTTTCACATCATTGTTTGAAGAAAACCTTGTTCCAGATAAGTGTTTCGAACCCAGATGAGGTATCAAATCTGGGCTGTATGGGGTGTGTGTGGCTCCAAACTCCCCACTTTAACTTTTGCAGCAATTCTTGAGTTTTGCAAGCAGTAAGGGCATTGTAATGCAGGAGGATGACACTGTCACTCAACATTCCAGGAAGTTTGCATCGGATGGCTTCACGATGGCCCAGTGACTATTTCCTTCTTCCGAAATTGAATGACACTTATCTGGAACAATAAGTGTTCCTTCAATTTCGGTTAGGTTCTCTTCAGACAGTGATGTGAAACAGTAGCCGAGAACTGGCTTAATGAGCAAGGACGTGATTTCTGCCAAGTCGGGTTAAACAAATTGATTCTGCATTCCGATAAATGCCTAAATAGATTTGGTGATTATGTGGAAAAGTGGTCGGTAAGTATGACTTTTAATTCCCTTTTGTATTTTCTGTGAAATGTTAATGAATAAATTTTTTATTACCCTTGTAAACATTTTTTGGGATCCATCCTCGTAAGAGGTATGGAAGTAAGATTCGTTGAATTGTAAAAGAATTAAAAAACTGCTGTAACTATGATTTCAATTCCATTTACTACGCTAATTAATTTAGAAGACAACTCCCTGAATAAAGATTCTGCAATAGATATCTACTATTAATGTCCCTCTGTTGATAAATTAGTACAATTAAAAATACAATAATTAAGTACGGTGAAAGCTATCCAACTGTCAGGATAATGGAGATTATTTGTTGTATCTTTATTTTTTGAATATTTCAGAAACTCGAAGCACAGGTATCACAAAAAGAAGAGCACGTGCCCAAATTCGCAAAACAAGCTGACAGAAAGTCACCAATAATAGCAGAAACAGCACTAACAATAGCACTCTGCGTCTAATATCTGACCAATTCGCACTACGAGCAGACGCCAAAGAGATAATTCCTCGTTTGGGCACGCCAGGATTTATAATTTTCCGACAGGACGTGACGTCACATGGAATAATCTGGAACAATCTGTATATTTCCATTGCCAATAGGGATAGGAAGAAAATTATAGTATTTTCGGAATCCTACAATTTGTCTCAAAGTCATCAAATTTGTCGCCAACTTTGTCGGTAAGGAGGTTGGGGGCCAATGGCTTCCATTCCCCCGGCATCCCATTTAATCTCTGCAAATATATCTTTCCAACCATAAGACTGACAATGCTGGAAAGCGACATTTCAGGTTCGTAACTATATTTTCTAATTTAATTTAAATTTATTGATAGGAATAGTGAAAAATAAACAATATTAAATATCTCCGTGAAAATTTCCCTTCCTGCTGGAGCCACCTTAGCTAAAGCATTCCCAATCACCGATTCGCAAATGATTGTTTTAAAACGTTTGCAAACATGAAGCTAATTGAAACACAAACATCTTACGTTTGTTACCAATCTAGTAGAAGAGTTTTATCAATGCAAACATAAAATATTCAAATAATGGCATTCATTTGAGAGTATTATTACAATTTGAGCTGTTTTAATAAATAAGATATTTAATGATTAAATTTATAGAAAATATTAATTCAACCATTTATTTATATTCTAAAGATGTGGTATGCTTTAATTTCGCAGAGGATAATAAATACTTTGCGAATATTTACTGATACGGTTTTAAAATATTATTTATTAGTTAATAATGTAATTCATACGCAAATTTATAAACTTTGCTTCAGTTACAAATTGTTCATGTGTAAACCACATGATTGTCATAGCAGTCAGAGAACAATATCGATTTTCTTAGGTTACCTAGCAAATTAGTGATAAAATTCAGTATCAATATAGTCATTTTCCTGAAAAAATAAATAAAATTCACCTCCATCCATCCAAACCGGAAAAGAGCCAACTGGCTCTAAACACGGGTATGTAGGTGGTGTAATGTAATGTAAGTATTAATATAGTAAAATGTGCGGCTTTAATATTTAGAAATTTGTGAAATTCACCTGAAATGTTGAAGAGATTTTAATTCATTGGATTTCTTGAAAAAAAAAAGTTGGTTTAAAAGTTAACGACATTCAAACGACTTTCATCTATCTTAAAAAGAAACTTCCCTAAGAATTCGTCTATAAAGAAAAATCTAAGACAGAAGGTTGAAAATGTGCAGAACTTGTGAAAAGACAAAATAAACGCATTAGCAGAGGAAAAAACAGAAAGTTACAAGATGCCTGATTCTTACAAACAAAAGATGACGTTTTGTTCGCAGGAAAGGAATTCTGATGTGTAATATAGATTCAGCAGAAAAAAATCTGTGACTGAACAATGATATTAAAAGTTATTGCTCATTAGAAGAAATAAAAATATTTTTATTTACAAATTTATTATTTGTAAAAAACTTGCTTACTAATATTACATCCTGAGCTATATATTGAATGAAAAATTATATTTTAGGAAGAATGAATGTAATGTAAGGAAATTGTTTTAAAAGACGGTTTTATTTTTCATATTTTAAAATCTAACATCAGTATATGTCCGTAATTATGTTAATGCAGTAGAGTCTCCCTCTAACTAAGTCTCCCTACAGCGAATTTCTCCCTATAACGAAATTTTTAATCTTGATGTTAAATAACTTTCAAAATATTCTCCATATGACGAAGTGGTTGTCTCCCACCTTTATCTTTTCGATTTTTGTCATTTTTGAAGAAAGTTGCTAATTTCTGTGCAAACAAATCTCTCACACGTGCCTGTTTCTGGAACCAATCACATTGTTCATTCCAGCGATAACACATAACAATAGAATGCTATGTGAGGGGTAATGCAGTTGTGGGGACCTGGGTTTCTACAGAGGGAGCAACATTTCTACGGGTCAAGATTCCAAAAATCGGGGTGGAGTGGGGGTGGAAACAGCAAATGGTTGTGACAATACGCAATTTATGTTTATCCATACTAGTGCATATTATTTTCTAAATTGGTGAATTGTCTTCACTTTTGAGCATTTTATTTATACAATAAAAATTAGTATAATTTTAACAAATTTATAATAAATATTTCTTCATTTTTAATTGAAAGTCATAAGTAAATATTTTTGAACTTATCGCACATACTAAAAGGTTTGTAACATTTACTTAAATAACTGCAAAAATCTCTAATCTCCGTATAACGAAATTTTCTCTATAGCGAATTTTTCAACTGGAACCAAGCGATTTCGTTATAGGGAGATTCCACTGTATTGCAAAATTTTGTTTGCATTTTTATGAGATAGCTACAATGATTTAAGAGGCCCAGAAATGGAATGAATATAGGATCGTTTTATCAGAAGCGACTCGAGGTAGCTTTACCAACAGGGCAAGGCAACAATATGGCGCACCCCCCGCCTATCCAACGTATTTTTTTAAAAATTTTATAATGACCGTATTATAAATATCAAACAAAATTTTACTTAGAAATATCCATGTTTTACTTTTAAATATGACTCGAGACTACGATGGTGAGAATTTTTAAATTTCAGATATATTTAAGATTAGGTTTGGTTTGGTTTGATGGAGTTTACTGGCGCAAAAACCATTTTTGATTATGCTGCGCCAAATATATGGTCTAGGATAAAATCTTAGTATAGGCGCTCAGTTAAAAGGAGTCTGTCTTATGTTATGACGTGCCAATTTGTAAAGTCTACAAAAAACTTGCAACAAGGAAAAAGTGACCTTAAAACATGGTAAAAATATCAGATCAAAGAGTAAAAACCAATCAGTTTTAAAAAAGTAAAAAGTTGTGGATGAGGATTTTTGTGAAGGATGTCTTTTACAGGATGAGTGAAAACTGCGGATGCGTTGATGATTAAATTGTAGACATTCAATAAGAATGTGGAGAACAGTCATTTGGCATTGGTGCTGTGAATGCTGTCCCTGAATAAAAGATGCCTATGCGTGAATCGAGTATATTTAAGATTATATATGACCTTTATATAATATATTACCAATGACCTTTATATAATATTTAAGATTATATAAAGGTCATTGAAAAGAGAGAAAGAGCAAAAATAATATATTCAATAAATATATCTTAAAAATATATGACTTTATTTCTCAAGTTTATTATACCATTTTTTTCCTTCACATTCCCGCTTAGGCGCCATTCTGAACTTTGGCGCCACAGGCAGCTGCTCGGTTTGCCCGGCCCTCGGGCCGCCCCTGCGTTTAATAAACATCAAGTGCGCCGCTCCAATTTAATTTCTGAATCCAGTGAACATCTTCCAGAAGTTTATCTTTCAGCATAAGGCGGCACACAGTAGATGCTAGATGGCATGGGCAGTTACGTTTGTCATGTGACTCTGACATCAAGTATATTTATCTCAATATTGTTTGCTTGAATGCATTAATAAAGGTTTAAAGCAACTAATGAACTCTAAGTGAAGATTTCTTGGTATCAACATAATTTCAAGACGCTTTTTGTTTTTGTGTTTATCTTTATTTGATTATTTGCCACGCCGGCACAGCCTACCCAAAGGGTGTAAAGCCGGCCATTCACTTGAATGATAGCTATGCCATTTGTCCTAAGCCCGGTTTTTTCACCCATTTTAATCGAAAAATACAGACACGCCACATTCACTTGAACTCTAACTCACGCTAGCTCTGAATGAAGGTAGGAGGAGCGATCTTCTTCCCCTCTCTACAGCTGCTTGTCAATCTCTCTTCGATTTTCCCCAGTCAGCATATTTTAATTTATGCTACCCTCAAAGCGAGGCTTCAATCTACGCAAGACATAGTTCTTTTCGGTCGCCTCTTTCAGGGTCCCTCTGAAGCGAGACATTAAACTCCAGCGTTAACGCTCCGATTTCAGTCAAGACGGAATTCCAAAACCACAGATTTTTATGTCTTTTTCCTTCTCGCGTTCCAAAATCCGTGAAGTGAATGACAGGCTTAAGGTACTGACAGGTTTTATGTATCTTAATCTACAATATCTTCTATCACTGTTTAATAAATATTGAAGGTCTGCTGTATCTTCGTATGTCCTTTTGGTTCAGCCATGCTAAAATATGCTAAACATTGGAATGTGGATATTGCTGATCTCAAAATTTTGAGAAAATGTTTTGAGAAACGTAACGAACAACACAGTAATAAAAGCATTCAATTACACAACCAAAATGTTCCAGAGCATAACTGTAAGGTAAACCAATACAGTAAAACTTCGATTAACCGTCACCGTCCGGACCAAGGCAGTGACGGATAATCGAATGGACGAAATCTCTCTTTCTTACATAACACATATGTACAGCATAATACTGTTACAAAAATCTTTCTGTGGGTGTATGGTGTAAACAGTCCAACACGCTAATGGAGAATGAAGGTTTATTTACAAATGTGCAGGAAAACACGTAGCACAGGTAACAGGAAACAATAGATTTTGCATAGATTAGCGACGTGAACAGACAGAAATTCACAGGTAATAACAGTTCAGCACTGTGATATTTAGCAACACAAACAGTCAGCAAATAACTAATAACGACAATAACAGCACTTTCAATAGCGTTCAGCTCACGAGCTTCCTAGCTCGCACTTCAGACGAAACTCTAAAGTCGTTCCCAATGGATCAACACTACTACGCATTAAGATTCGTCCCGATGCTGAATTTTTGCCTACAAAGCACTTATTTTGATGTTCAATACACCTAAACTGCCGGAACACATAAAGACAGGATACGCCCGATGTTCCGTAGGACCTATACTCTGAATCACTATGGAGTTTCAAGTGACAGCGTTTCGGTCACTCAAAGGCTAATTGAGGCGGGACTCTTGCTTGCGACTGTTGTGCAGTAGCTGGCCACGAAAGCAAGGATTGTACTTCAAATGTAAAATGTGTCAAGGAGAGCGTACTTCTTTCTAGCGTTCCTGTCCGAAATGGAAGCTAGAGAAAGAGATTTCAACCACAAAAGTTAAAAACAATATCTCGTTTCTTGAAGCTCGACAACTCGTGGAAACACAAACACCAACCGCAAGATTGAGCTATGCTTCCGTAATCCGTCACCATGTCCGCCCAATGTCCTATTTGTAACATCTTCTAATTCTGATTCAAAATCTCCTGATCCTGTCATAATCGCATCCTCAGTAAAGTTAAAATAAATTAAGTTCCATTCGTCCTCTCCCTGATCTGCAAATATGCGAAATGCCACCTGTTATTATTTCATCTCAATCTAGTGCTCAAATCCGTGAAGTTCCGTCAGTTTCACAAGATTCTTCTGAATTTAAGCCTGTAATTAAAAGGGCAAATGGAAAACGCTAAATTAATAGGAAATTAAAATTAAAGAAAACTAAAATTAAAATGCAAGAACTTCTAAAAGTTAATCTGATAAACATTATGTTTATCAGATTAAGAAAAACTTTCGTTAAGATAAACATCGTTCCGAAATTTTAGGAAAAAACACCACGTTTAATTTCTTCCTCTGCTTCAGTGGAAATTCACCATAAACCTGATTCAAAGAATGATACGACGGTTACGAACACAATTGTGAACGTGCCTTTTCCTGAATCTAGAAGTATTCTTTCACCAGAGGAACCTAAAATTTTAAATTAGGTGTTCGAATGGAGACATCCTGGAATTTGAAAATAATGAGCCTCTTGAAGATGGTACCGAAGATTTACGAAGTCCTGCTGAAACAAAATCGGTTTTAGGAAAACACACCCACACCCACCCACTTCTTTCTAAAGCTTTGTTTCAAATGTAGTAAAACGGTTTCTTTAACATTCTAATGGCATATGTAAACTACTAACAAAATACTCCTGTTTAAAGTTTGGAAAATTTATGTATTGCATTCTATTCAGAAAATGACAACGACCGGCACAATCTTGACCTTGTTTAAATTTTTGAGCCTAAAAGAACCCAATGTTTGCAGCTGAAAAATGATAACTTATTTCAAACTCCTGAAAGATGGACCTTTATGTTCGTTTCCGCATGAAGATAATATTTTTTGAAATTCTGAAATGCAAAGAAGTACGTGCAGGAATTTCAGTGCTCTATAAGATTGATCGTATAGTAGGATATTTTCATTTAGAGAAAATATTAAGACCAAATTCTACTTAATAAAAGAAACATAATAACTTTATTGTTTCAGCAGAAATTTATCTTTAACTAATAAAAGTTTCACTTTTATTGATTGTTTCATTAACAAATTATCTACACTCATTAGTATAGGAAATTCTTATTTATTATTCGAAATGTGATTATTTGGCTTTTACAGGATAATGTTGCACTGCCCGAGTTTTAAAAAAGCCTTCAATTTCGAAATTTTATTTTTCACTACCAAAATGATATTATTTTATCATTTTAATTCTAATAATTCTAAAGGTAGCTTCCATTCCATGGCTATACAAAATTTTATTCAACCTTTCCTTACCGTATCTGGTTAAAATTGAAAACCGTTATAAAACTTTTTTCAATCAAGTTACTTAAATCGAAAATTTTGATAGAAAAAAAGCAAAACAAAATAAAAACCGGCTTCATTATTTTCTCACTCTGCTTCGCGCCTTCAATAATACGGAATTCTTTTTTTCCTATGGCAACTAAAAGGGATTTGCTAAACGTTTTGGAATGTTGCTAAAATACACTGTTTTTCTCTTTCAATTCGGCTAAATCCATACTGGAAATTAATTTTCTTTTTGTAATGTTGTCGAAACCAGACGAAAACATTTAAAAATTACTCATTATTTTATAATGCAAAAAGCGTCATTTATAAATATATGAATTAACACTTCGGCTCAAAAGCATAGTAAAGGAACAAGATTTAGCAGCCTTAGCCGACTTAATAAGGAACAAAGCTCGTAAGATGTGACAATAAGTTAAAGATTTTAGCAATAAAGACATCGAAAAAAGAATTTTACTCAGCTTTATATTCCCCGGCTGGAACATCCATGCTCAAAGTAAAAATGAAGCAGGGAAGAAAATCTCTTCTCCTCTTCGGTTCTCCAACCCCTGCCATCATTCATTCAAAATCTTCCTCTTTTTTCATTCTTTACTCAGTTACAATTTTTTGCTCTTGGTATGAATTTTTCCTTTAGTGTATTGTTATTTCTAGGATTTTTTATCATGAGTTTGTGGAATGGTACAAATAACTATATTTCGATGGGTTGCAATTTCTACGACACTAAGTCCTAAAGAATTAGAGTCATTTTGTAGTTTCACCTATATTCAACACACTTGAAAGTAAGAAAGTGTTATGAGTTCATTTTACAGATGTTAGTAAGATGTAAATTTATAAAATATTCTCTGAAGATTTCCATAGGTTTAAAGGAAGTAAATCCATACGTGATTCATTTTTCAGCTTGAATTTTTAAGTAAAAATAAATACAGCAAAATAATAAAATTCCCTACTAAAGAAGCAAGCTATAAAACTTTTAGGAAATCTTATTGCTGTAAGGATTTCTTAGAATTTTACTCTGTTTTAAAAGTAAGAGTGAAGCCTTTTTTAAATTTAGTTCTCCTGTATAAAGATTTACCCTTCACTGGAGAACTATTGGATAATTATAATTGTTTAGGCGGGAAACGTACCCCAAAGCAATATGCATATTGAGACGATTAATTTTAAAATAAATCTACTGATTTGTTTTGCTTCAATAGAATTAATATTCTTTTTCACCCTGTAATACATTGAAAAAATATTTTATATTTAAATTTATTTTGCCATTTTCCTGCTGGTTTTAAATTTAAAGTAACCTTATCAGAAAACTTTAGCAGGAAACTGTTCTGTGACTTAACTTTTTAAGCTTTATTTGTAGGGTATTTCTATTGATTCGATAATTTTTCTTTCATTTTGATAATTATTACCACAATTTTCTACTTCAAAAAAAATTCAAAGTGAAAGGCGGAAACAAGGAATATAAATTCATGGCAAGACATACATATACCGAGTTGCATGCCATAGTGATGACATGCACCATGAATCTGGATGTCTGCTATTACTTGAGAAAGGAGGAAGCATATTATGCTTCAAAAATAAATAAATAAATAAATATATATATATATAATTATAGCATATCACATTTATATCACATCTTTAGTTGAGCTATATTATTCTATTCTCAAGAAGAGCATTTTCCAGTTTATTTTGATATGGAGAACTTCACATAAATGCGTTAAACCTTTTCATAAGTTTAATTGTCGATATAAATTCAAACTGTCCTATAAATGTAGAATTTGTAGTGAAAAGAAACTGCGAAATACAATCCTTTATTCAACTAATAATTTTATAATGCTTTTAATCTCCTTATTTTATATGCTAAATTTTATGTATTTCTTTTTTTTGAGACATCTATAAAATAAATTTGGTAAATATTTATACATCAGAATTAAAACGTGAATTTTTTAAATTGCAGGTTATATAGGTTTTTACTTCCAGGCTTCCAGCATAGCTTATTTCAAACAGGACACAGAAATAAGTGCGCCATCAATATAGAAATAAATAAAACTTTTAACAATTATAAATTCGTATATAACATGGATAATAAATTGATACTAAATCCATGTATATCCATGATAAATAAAATTGTGTCCTTTGAAAATATATAAATTAACCCGTCAATGCAAAAGCATGAGAAGAATAATTACAGGTGAAAAAATAGAAAATATCAACCTTAATCTACTTAACAAGGGCAAGAATCATAATTTAATGAAAAAGTAAAACTTCTTGTGATAGAAACACTGGAGAAAAAGAATTTTATGCCGCAAAATTTGGCAATAAGTTAAATATTTTTGCGAAAAAAACATGAGAAAAATAATTTTATGATGTGCTATATTCCGTCGTTGATATTTTCGTACCGAACGTTAAAATGTAGCAGAGAAGGAAATTTCATCTGATATTTTCTTTTCATCACGAGCAATCGTTCATTCAAACATTTAGTTCAATCTTTTTTCATCCTTTGAATAGTTGCATTTCTTTTCTTGATATAAGTTTTTCAAAATACGTATTGTTATTTTTTGAATTTTTATCATTTGCCTTTGAAGAAAATAACTCACTATCTACTGAATGGAACTTGTAATTACACAATACTATAAAAAAACTATTTTACGATTTTATCAACTAGTTATTTGTTCAAAAATCGATATACATATGCCACAGTTAAAGTGTATAATTCAGTTATTCTATAGAATAACTGATCAAGTCAGTTAAAATGTAAAATAATTATTTAATTTCATACTTTACCTAGTTATTCTACGAAATAACTAGGTATTCTATAGAATAACTAATAATAGACCGTTAAAGTGTAAAATAAACAATCTGACATTAAAACGAGTACTTTTTTTATAAATTACGCACTGATTGCAAATCAGCCATAACCGGTGCAAAATTAAAACCACTATAATACTGTCACAAAACAGTAATGTCGCTTTCTTGCCATATCAGTCTTATAGTTTGGAAGAAAGATTTACAGGAATACGTATTGGAAGGAAGTCAATGACACTCGACCTTGGTGACAAATTTGGCGACCGTTTAGGCAACTTGGCAACAAATTTGGCGACAAAATAAAGGTTCCAGAATATACAGGAATTGTTTCGGTATGTCTATTAGGAACGAAGTTATAGTCAAATTCCACTATAAACGCAGATTCTTTACATTCAATGATATAGCGAAGCTACTAGGTACCGGCTGCCGCTGCTAGTGAAGTCGTAGGATGTTTTTTAAAGTTAAAAAATTCCCCTGTGCCCATTTCAGATGACGCAGGCATCGCGAGCATAATTTTCCTTGCTTCATTTGAGTAATTAAAAAACACAGATTCCTCGTATTCAATGATATGATATAGATAAGCTACTATGTTCCAGCTCCCGCTTCTAGCGAAGCCATAAGATGTTTCTTTAAAAAAAAATCCTGTGCCCACTTCAGATGCTGAAAATACAAAGAACCAATTTGACTAACTCACGGGCTGAATCATGTCAGCTATTTTACACTTTAACGATGTGTGAACCGTTATTCTATAGAACAACTAGTTAAAGTGTAAAATAAAAGTTTATTTTACACTTTAACTGAGTTGATCAGTTATTCTATAGAATAACGGATTTCATACTTTAACGGTAACGTATATAATCAATATTTCTAGTTGAAAATTCAGTATGAAGATTTGCATTTGTTTTACCCTTCTGAGGATTATATTTTACTTCAATGGAAAGCTTTCTATTATTTTCCCCACAAAATGCAGCCCAGAATTATACGAGCACAAAAAAGGACTTTGTGTGTTATTTTTCTACAGAATTATTAATACTTTTTCACATTTCCTTCTAATTTTTTCGTTCATTTTGTTCTTTTATGAAACAAGCAAATACAACAAAAAATTGTAGAAAGATTCCCTTTAAATAGAATATTTAGAACAGAATTTTCTGAAGCAATGTACTACCAGAAAAACTGATGCAGAAGATGCATTCAAAATACATACTGATATCACCTTACAGGCATAATTCGTTGCGTCAGCCCGTGTGTACACAAAACATTCATACTAGCTGTCATCGCTACACTACTAGAAGATATTCTGCAATATTTGTACGATATTTTTACGATGTTATGCGGCGTTCAAAATATCGCAGCAACATCGTGGAGAAATCGTAAAATATTTTGAGCTAATAGCGTATTTATGGCATGAGAATAACAAGAAGTAGGAATTAAAGCGGTTTTCAATATTATGTCGTAATTCGCGTTCGTGAGATGTGGCATAGAATGTCGGAGGTAGAAATGAAATTCGGAATTTGTGAATAATCAGAATTAATGACGAGACGTTCCGAAATCACAAAATCTGAATGAATCTTTGCATGGTTATTCAAAACATGAAACAGTTATACACAATAGCTTAATCAGGTATATTTTTAGTTAAGAGTAAATGACGAGATTGAAATAATCTCTTTATTTTAGTCTATGTATTTGTCGGGAAGAATTTTCTTCCTCACTTTACATAAAAAAATTTACACAAAAATTCTTCTTCCTCACTTTACATAAAAAAATGTACACAAAAATTCTTCTTCCTCACTTTACAAAAAAAATTTACACAAAAATTCGTCTTCCTCACTTTACATAAAAAAAAATGTACAAAAATTCTTCTTCCTCACTTTACATTAAAAAATTTACACAAAAATTCTTCTTCCTTCTTGAACATTACCTTTATCTTTTAAATGCAAAATATAAGTACTCTTTAAATACAAAATTTCGATGCTTCAAAACATGCTAACAAACAAATTTCTGATAAAAATAAGTACATTATTTAGCAGCTACTGTTTTTTCCGCTTTCAGCTCAGATTTTCCCAGTGAAAGTTAAAATGGCTTACCTAATTCAATGAATCAGAGTTCTAACATGCAATTTTTCACTTTGAGCTCTTATGTTAAACTGGCTAATTTCAAACTGAAACCGCAGAGAAACTCTTTTCATATCATACTATAGAACAAATAAAATTATAACAAAATCAAATTTTAATGGTTCGAAATCCATCCATTATTCAGAAAATGCAAAAAGTTTCATTCGAAAATACTTAAATTAACCCGTCATGTGGAAAGCTTGAAAGAGAAAATTTATGAACGAAAGCAACAGAATTTGGCAGCCTTAGCCTATTTAATAATGCAGATACCTCATAAGATCTGGCAATAATTTAAAGAATTTGTGCACTAAAGCCGTCGGAGAAAGAATTTCAAGTTGTGTCATGTTCCCTTATGGCACTTTCAGCATAACGTTCAAATATATCAGTAAGGAAATTTTCCTTCATCCTTTTCAAAGTGCTAAATGAGTTTCGACAAAATTGAATTCGCTAGTTGTAAATGAGCTACTAATGAATGATTTTTTTTTGCGATAAAAATATGTACACATTTTAAGAGAATAATAATAATATATAATACTTTGTCTTGAGAAGATTTCTTTTACTTAAAGAGTAGTTATACTACTCTTCAGCCAAAACGTTTAGACTTTACTTACATAGAAGATTTCTCATTTTGTGATTGTAAATAAATAATGAAACTGAAAAAAGTGAGGGAAAAGTTATTTCTCCGAAAAAAATAATAAAGTGGTATTTTATAGCATGCTTAAGGTGCTTTTTTCCTAGTTTATTTTTAAAAAAAATACATATAATGGTTTTAATTTAATTTTTCTCATCCGCAGCCATTTAAATTTCCTTGAAGATTTTTAAAAAAGAAGACTATTTTAAAAAGTTGCTGAGTTTCGAAAAACTTTTGATAAGGTTCTGAGACGCGTAGGAATAGTAATAATCTAATTGTAATTTAAATTATGTATTTAACTTAGAAGTATACATGAGTATTCAGGATATTTAACTTTCATAAAATTCAATATTACTGTTGGAAGATTCAAGTTTAAATAATATCAGTTTGTGCAAGATTCCTCATCATTAAGTCTCTTTTAGAGTGTATCAAAATTCACCAAGTTGCAATGCCGATATCTTTCTGAATATTAATGGTATTAAACTGAAATTTTCATATAAGTTTCCCTATATGTCTGGCTCTTATGTCATGAAAGTAAAATTACGCTACATTTCGCAAATGCGTAGTAAAAAATCATTTACTAAAAATACTAATATTTACTTTAATAATCAATGTATTTACTTTAAATTTTAATACAATACTGCTCTAACGAATTGTTATGCATTCTGTAAGTTTCATACAATTTGGTTTGAAACCCTGCAAGTTATAAGCAAAGGATATGCGGAAAAAGTTGGGATTTTTAAAAGAAACCTTTATAGCTTCCCAAATATTTTTGCTAAGTTTACGAAAAATCATGTAAATATTATGCACATCAAACATAACCATTGATGAAATTTTCATCTGGAATGAAAAAATTAAGGAGAAAACGCTGAGAGTTAGGGAATAAATATTATTTTAATTTGAATTCCATTAATAAATGCCTAAAAGATGCATTTTCGAGGTAATCACATCATCATCCCTTTATATTTATCATTATCCCATTAATTTCCATCGTTATCTCAATATACATCGCTGTCATCTTTGTTTCCATCACTATCTTTATTTCCACCACTATCTTAATCGAAACTTTTCCCAACCTTTGATCTTAGGTGCAAAAGTAAGTAGTTTGATATTTCGTAAACATCCGGTCCCCAACACGACGCGTACAGTCATTTCTTTGTCCTCTCTTCCGTTGGCTGAATCCCTCAGTTTTGGGTAGATAAAATAATTTTTTTAATATTTGGTCTTTCATTCAAATTCGAATTCTTGGTCTATCATAACGTACCATAACCATGTACCTAACCATAACATAAGTTCCGCATTTAATGGGAAAATGTTATTTTTGATTTAAGCGTTTTATTACTAAAATAAAACACTATAAGGAATATTAAATTTAAATTAAATTTAACCTATTAGAATAATATATATTAGATATGTCTATAGATAAATAATAAATTAATTATATGATGCAACCAAAATCTTTAAAATAGTCTACCATTGAAATAATATATATAATATCTTATTGCAAAATATATCATATACGAACATAAAAAGAATAATTTAAGAGGAAATTTAATGGGAGAATAAATAAAATAAAACGTGTAAATTTATTGGTTTTAAATATTTCTTATTAATATAAGCATAAATGAAATTTTAAGGATACACATATCTCAAAGCAATTTCAAGAAATGCATTAATATGGGAATTCTGACTATTTCTGTCGGTTACTATAATATTGCTTCTGTGAATATAATTTAATATAATATTGTTATATATTAAACGACTTATGTTACTATTTCAATATGGTAACCTGTTTGTATTCAACTGAAAAATGTTTTTTTTATCAAAAATCTTAGTGCTTAACTTATTATCTACAATTTTTATTTCAAGATCAAGAAAATCTGCAGAAGAAAAACTGTCATTAGTTTTTAGTAATGTGAAGTATTCTGGATAAAAATCAGTTCGTGGTGTGTAGTCTTCCACTGTTGTAAATATTAATAAATCGTCAATATATCTATACATAATATAAGAATTATTGTTAACTTTTTCTTTCTCATTATAGTGTAAATATAAAAAGTTTTCCTTAACGGCTTATTTTAAAAATCATTTCTCCGAGTTCCATTCTGATATAAATAAAACACTATTGAAATAAAATGTGCTTATACAAGAGTATCTGGGAGGGTTGAAAAATTATTCTAAATGAGACACTGGAAATTCAAAAATTCAATCACATGACCGCTCAGTTAGTGAGACAATTGAAAAATGAAAAGCAGTGCAATATTGAAAAGACATGAATAAAATGAAATCGTTAGGGTTTTTTTTCTTGAGAAAAACATATTCGTAAATTTTTGTTGCTTCGTCGGTTGCCGTTTTTCTTTTTCTCCTTTTCGGGTCTTGCCACACCATCTAAGAACCAGTATAGCCTCCAAAAAATATTCCACTGTGAGTACATTCATACTGAGCACGCGAAAACTCATCGCTTTTCCCCAGGTGTCCAATACTTGAAACGTGCAATTCTGATGGGATCTTATCATCCTTCCCATTTACAAAAAGATAACAAAATACTAAATTTACCTAGTGTTAGATTGCAAATATGCAATTACATCCTTTTCGGCTTTGACAGTACTTTGTAAATAATTGATATTTTTCTTTCTTGTCTTGTGGCAACTTTTAACTTCTCAACGGATTTTTTAAAAGTTTTATTAAATTTCTCATTAAATCATTTTCCTTTTTGTAGTAATTAACTTAATTATTAATCGGTTTAACTTTTATGTAATTTTTTTTAATGGTTCAATGTTTATTAGATTTTTAATCATTTTTATTACACCGAACTATATGATCGCCATTTTAACTGCAGAAACTTTGGGTGTAAACTGGTCCGTGCGTCCCCTGACTGGGAGACTTTTCTTTGTGTTGTGTATATTCACTTACGACACAGAGCAACGAGGTCGTGCGTCTGAAGGACCGGGTTCCGGTGATTTTTCATTCGGTTCTAGTCCTCGCAGAAGGATGGAAGAGAAGTTTGACTTTGAGGCAGTAAGAAGCAACAAATTTGAGTTGAAACCACTCAATCTTTACATTTAACCAAAGATGAGAATGCGTTTGTCGATGCTACAAGCTACATTTTTTTGTAACAAAGACATCAGAACAACTGAGGGCCATCTGAGTGGAGAGTAGGCCTAAAGGTGTTTTATAGTTTTCATAAGAACTCTCAATGAATGTTAAAGGTACGAGACTGCAATACAACTATGAGCTATCAAAGAATCCATTCTAAAATGAACGTTTACTTTCATCGAATTCTGGCCTGAACAATTTTGCAATATTTTTCTTCAGCTTCTTAAAAAGATTAAAAGATCTAGTTTCCTTGCCTCACCGATAATATCATGAGATCTCAAACGATTGTTTTTATTTTTAATGCATTATAAGTTGTTTCATTTTTTTTGAAACTCTAATGCATAGAGTGATACTTTGATGAAGTATATTTTTATTATTAGTAGAGCTACTGTGTAAATCTAAAAGTCTGCAGCAAAGTGTTAATATTTTTATACATATGTTTTGTGTAATTCTAGATCTCTATGTCATGCTATGTGCATCGGCAAAATCAAATATTGTGATATATTGTATTGTCATATAATCTAGAAATTTTTTTCTTAAAGTTGGCAAATTAATCGATTTTAAAATTTGTAAATAAAAGCATATTAGTCAGGAATCCAGATCTCTTGTCTCGTTTCTATTAGTGCAAAGACGCAATGTAATTTCTTTCAGGAATGTCTACCACTATTGGCCATGTCTTCCAGATAGTATAGAAAACATGGGTAATTGCATAAGTGTTAATATAATTTGTGCCATATATTGGTATCTTCTCTTTTAGCACACCTAACATATAGTGCCGTAACATTTACTATTTATCAAATCAAAATCTTTCATATTAAACAACCACTTTTAGAAGAATCTTTCACCTAGCTAACAGATGGCGCCTAGCTAACAGATTAAAATAAAATAGATAGACCTTTATTGTTTTTCCCCTTGACCCTTGAGTTATCAGCAATCAAATAATAAATATTGCTTAAACGTCTTCAAAAGCATAAAATTATAAAATGCTCGATACTTAATTGTTCGAAAGAACTGAATTTGAAAATTTATATCCAACTTCGGTTCTTTTCCTCGCTTGAACAGTTAACTGACTAAAGGGCATTAGAAGCGTTAATATTAATCCAATAATGTTATTCTCGCTAAACAGTTAGATTTTAAAATAACGAAAAAAAATATTCATGCGATTTAAATTATATAACCCCACGCTTTCACATTCTTATTTTGATTTGAGGCTTTATTGAGTTTCGAATTACTAGCTTTTCCAAAATATGAGTTAAATTCTCATTCTGCAACGTTGTTATTTAATGTCCATTCACCAAATAAAACTAATGGGATTAAGTTACTCGGGAAATTAACTCACAAGCAAAAGTCTGCTACGATCCAATGAACCGTAAATTCTTTAAACGTACTGGAGGAGAATTGGAAAAAATGAAGTTTTCTGCATTATAAAGTGATTTAGTATCGTTCCAAAAATACTTTGTGCAATTTTAACAAAACTATTGTTATTAATTTTGTGTGTGTTTCCCCCCCTTCTAAAAAGTTAAACAAGACTTTTGAAATGCTAACTTATTGCTTTTGTTCTTGCTTGAATTATTTTCGATCAAAAGGACATAAAAAAGTTTGTGGTAAAATGTCAACTTGTTGATCATTTTTTGATGTTTTAAGCATCTTAAATTTGACCGATATTAAATCTCCTAATTTCAAAAATTATAATTGAAAAAGATAACTTAACTCTCCAATGACAAATCGTATGCAACTTATATTAATAAAGGAAACGACTTTTGAAAAGTTCGTCTCATGTAACTCAAAAAATAGTTATATTCAGTTTTACATTCGTAAGAAATTTTATTGAATCAACTGATTCATGGATTTGTGCTGACAATTTAATTTATTAAATGATGCATGAGAAAAGTTCAAAACTTTTGAAAATAAGAAAATAAGTATTCAGTTTCATGACTGTATACAATGTACATTTTTCACATTACTGACTAAAATACATCTTTTTGAAAAAAATATGGATTGAATCTCAGTGACAAGGTAATAGATTTCCGAATTGGAAGCTGGCTGGACACTTAAATACCACCAAAAATCTGTTTCATACGTGAAGCTAGTGTACGTTAAATCTGTAGTTGGAGAGACAGGTTATCACATTTACGTGGTGTGAAAGTTCGGTAGACGTTTTGCCTGCTGAGGTATCGTCTCGTCTTATGAACAAGATCTTTTGGAAATTCTTCCAAAAAATATCCTCATATAAATTCATAAAGGAAAGTTAATATAGCTATTTATATCAAATGGAAAGGAAAATGGTGAAATAATATATTAATACTATCAAATAATATATTTCAAAATAAATAATTACATTATACTAAATCATTTGGATAATACTTTAGTATATACAGGGTGTTTCTGAAATCATAGGACAAACTTCAAGGCTCGGACAGGCATACAGAAACAGAATATTTTTCATCAGGACACGGGGATAACCTGTGCAACACACAATTCCATAACAATACAATTGCACGAATAGCAATGTGCTAAGCGTGTAAAACTTCGGAGGGCAAGTCCTTTGAACTCTTACTACTCGTACTATAAAGTTTTATTGTTGATATTGTTACGAACATGTAACGTCGATTTCCAACAATGTTAGTCCTATGGTTGGGAAGAGAATTTTACAGAGGTTTTTATGGAATGCCGTCGGCGGCCAGGCCTAAGCCCCTGACCTTGGCTACAAAATAAAAGTCCTCAAAATACTGGAATTTTCTCGATATTTCATTTAGGAGCGGAGCTATACAGAATATACTAGATGCTTCCATGTGACGTTACGCCCTGTCGGGAAGACTATAAATGCAGCAGGAGCCGAACGCGGGAAGGAATCGTCTTTGGACTTTGAATGTGTTTGATCGACTGGGGTCGTCTTCGGAGTGAGAACGCCTTTGGAATCCCTTTTTGGAGTTTTATCTGCAGTGCGAGCTAGTAAGCTGATAGACGTCGAGCGAGATTGAATGTGCTGTTGCTGTTCTTATTAGCTAATTGCTGTCTTTTTGTGTTGCTAATTTGTACAAGTGCTGTTTTTCCTGTTACCTGTGTTTCATGTTTTCCGGAATATTCGGGAATAAAACGTCATTCTCCGTTATTCTGCTTGTTGGACTGCATTCACCGTTCACACACAGGACGAATTTTCATAGAAATACTGTGTTCTATTTGCCATTGTATCTGGCGTGCTGCGTATGACTTGTAATGGCCAATGGTAAACTTGTAATTCATATAACTGTGTTGTGCTATTGTGAATTTGTATTTTATGAAACCTGCGTTTCACACTTTATTTGGTGTACCCGTTTCTTTTAATTAATTCACTGGCAAATTATTCCTATTGCGTTTGCGAGACCATGCTCTATGGTAACCTTTATTTAGTGTTATAAGTAGGTTTTGTTTATGTTTTGTGTCATTATTTTTTTTCCAATTGTGATGTGTCATTTTCTCACTCTTTAAATTAGTGTGAAATCCCTTTTTTGTTTCTGTTATTTGCATTGTTTTACCATATACTATGGATGCATATTTTTACTTATTTAAGCCATCACATTTTAAATTCAATAACCTATCCTTGTATTTTTTTATTTTCAACCTTTAAATGTTAACAATTTAATCGTTGTAAGACTGTTCTTTTCCGGTTAATGTTGCAGATTTGCTGTTGTCCTTGCAAGAGTTGATGTAAATTTTTTCCTCCAATTTCATCATTTCTATCGCTGGTGTGGTGCGAAAGTTTGGAGATGGGGTGCCAGCTCAGGTGTGTGTATTCCTCGTCATCTGACCGCTGTTCAAAATTACGAGGTCTGTTCCAAAATAACTTTCGTGTTGTTTCAAAATGGAACGTTAATATGACTAAACCTATCCTGTTAAAGTTGCATTTGCTGGGGTCATTGTAGTATTTGCTGTGAATTTCGTTCTCCAATTTAATAAAATTTCTATTTATCTGTTGAAATGTTCTCTTCCCGAAGAGTCAACCTGCACTCTTAAACCAAAAGGTTGAGTTGGTTCTCTTGGGTGTTGAATGAATAAATGCACTATTTCAAAAATGACTTGCATTTCAAACCCTGATCTACCCTTTTAGTTTATCCCGTGATTTTAGAATCACCCTGTATATGTAAGCAATTTGTCAGAGCAGTTACCTTTAGTGAATGCTTTTCATTTAACTAAGTATCAAGTTTAAAAACATGACCACATTCTAGAGATACGTGTTAGAAATGTTTCCATTTCAGTGACATAAAAAAATTATTTCCTAATTTTGTTGTAACAGATATAAACGCTATTATAAATCTGCCATTTGAGCATATTAAAAAGGTTTGTTTGATCAACTTTAATTTTCTGACGCACCACAAATTCTCCTAAATTTTTAGATATGAAGTTTCTGTTTATTTCTTTACTTCCTTTACTTTATACTGCCAAGATTAGATGAATTCCATTAATTTTATGTTTACCATTTCGAAACACAGAAATGAATGAAACGTATTCCTAACAGAAAAAAACTGTTCACTGTTTCACTTCTTTTTTGTAATTTGAAAATAAAACTTACCCTAAGAACACATCTCTCAAAGAATTTTTTCTTTTCTTTTTCGCTGCTTCTATTGCAGATATTTATTGTTTTCCTTACTCAACAACACATTAACTTGACAGCTAAATAAATGTATAGTTTCCTCGCCGCTATATCACATTAACAATGAAAAAATAAATATGCCAGTAATCTCTTGCTAAGCACCTACTTCAATATTTTGTTTTGAAAAGATTTTTCACAAAATTCTTTGACGTCTTCATTTATTTATGCTTTCCTTTTTTCCATAAACACTGAATATCTTTGCTGTTGGCGGGCTTTCGATTTCGATTTAGCCAGAACAGAAGAAAGAGTATCGATTTTCGATAAACATTCCACAGAAATTCTTTCACGGACTTGCGCCGAAAGAAAAGCAAAAAAGAATAAGAGTAAAAACACATAAAAATGGCATTTGTCTAAGATTCGAAAATACAGTTTCTCTTTCATGGCTGGCGAAAAATAAATCTGAGCTTTGATTTTTGGTGAAAGTGAGACACTTTTAAGAATTGGGAATTCCTTCACCAAAACTGCTGCAGCTCGTTACTGAAAGATCCGTGGAAAAAAATAAGTGACCGTTCTGATGGACATCATCGATCAAAACTTGTCAAAATTGTGCCAAGAAGCTTTTCTCTAGAATAAGCACTCACGACTGATACCCGAGACTAAATTCGTAGTGTAATGTTTCGATGGCAACAAACGGAATTTCACGAGTAAAGTTCAGCAGTACAGTTGAGTTATTAAATACTAATAAAAAATCTGCTGCGGAAAATAAATAGTTTATGGTAAGGTTTTCAATATTTGCAATGGCGATATGTATCTTGGATTACATTAGAAATTGTGCAAATAAATATACCAGTTATAGCAATTTACTATGTCTCTTATTTCAATATTCTGTTTACTATGCATTTTCCGCAAAATTCTAGTGCTGTTTTCTTTTATATTTATCTTTTTCCCCTTATAAACACAAAATTGGTCTTCTGTTAACGGTCTTTTGGTTTCGATTTAGCCAGAACAAAATATCGATTTTCGATAAACATTTCACCGAAATTCTTTCGCAAATACCCGAAGAAATGTAAAAAAGAGCGGGAAAAACTCAAAATTGGTATTTTTTTTAAGATGCGAAAATACAGTCTTCCTTTCAAGACTGAAAAAAAACCAACATTGATATTTGAGAGAGTGAGATAATTTAATACTCGAATTTCTTCTCTCAAAAATGCTACAGTTTTCTTCCCAAAGAACGTTGAAAAACAAAACATTGTCTAAGATTCGAAAATACAGTTTCTCTTTCATGGCTGGCGAGAAATAAATCTGAGCTTTGATTTTTGGTGAAAGTGAGACACTTTTAAGAATTGGGAATTCTTTCACCAAAACTGTTGCAGCTCGTTACCGAAAGAACCATGGAAAAAATAAGAGTCCGTTCTGGTTTACATCATCGATCAAAACTTGTCAAAATTGTGCCGAGTAGCTTTTCTCCAGAATCAGCAGTCATGACTAATACAAGCATCGAAATTTATAGCATGATGCCTCGATGACAATAAATGGAACTTCACGAGAAGAGTTGAGTCCCTCGTTGAGTATTCAATGCCGATAGAAAATCTGCGGCCAAAAATATGTTGTTAATAGTAAGGCTTCTTAATAAATGTAAATGTTATGCGAATCGTGGATCCTTCATAATATCATTGCCGCTTGCATAACCCTTCATAATATCATTCGCCGACACCCAACTAGAGAATTTTTCGCACGAGCGAAATTTAAATTTCAAAGAAATTCTTTATTTTAGATTCAATCATTGGAAAGAATTTTTTCATCTATCGATTACAGTTCATAAGAGTTAAATTCTAAGTATGTAAATGCTACTTATATCATTAAAAAAGCTTTATATCTGGTATAAGCTGACAAAAATAACTCAACGCTTCGAAATATTCTCACTGAGTGAAACAAAAAGCATTTACAGACACATAAATAAATACAGACACAAAACTTTAAGGAAGAAAAGTTATAACGTAATCAAGAGCTCAGAGATTACTTATTAAAAAAACAAAATGCGTAAGACAGGACTATAAAAAGGACATAAAATGAAAAACTTTTTGTGATGTAGGCGTCGAGAAAGAATTTACGCAGCGTTATATCAAATGAACGACACTCTCAAATCCAACGCAAGAAAACTGAGTAGGAGATTCGAACCTCTAGACCAGAGTTTCCCAAACTGTGGTACGCGTACCCCTGGGGGTACGCGAAGACCCAGTTAGTGGTACGCGAAGACCCAGTTAGTGGTACGCGAAGACCCAGTGGTACGCGAAGGCCCAGTTAGTGGTACGCGAAGACCCAGTTACTGGTACGCGAACTCAAATTCGATAATGGAGGACATCAGACAGCATAAGGGATTAAAAATGTTACAGAATTTTATTTTCCCAAGTTCGTGTAAAAAGTAAAGAAAGAACAAAAGGGAAGTGCAATTTTCAGCTATCCTTTCAAATTAATGCGAAATTATTATAATGCTGATTTCATCTGCTTTGACGTTGAACTAATACTATTGTAAAAATTGGAATAAAATGTAAAATTAAAAATAATTCCTGCAAATGTTATGAATTCCAGTCACTTGAGACTTAAGTGCACCAAGGCCCTTAACATTATTGATCAAAAGTTCTTTATATAGAAGGATGGTTGGAGGAGGGGATATGACAGCAGAAGGTACGCGGAAATAAAAAGAACAATCAAGGGGTACGCGTAGGAGTAAAGGTTGGGAACCCCTGCCCTAGACCGAAACACCGTCGCATGATAATATTTTAGACTTGATTCTTCTTTCTGTGTACTATTTTCAATATTTTATTCTTATTATAGCAACGATAACGTGTACACAAAAATGTATTTAATATCGTCGCAACGCGCGTGAGTATGAATGCAACTACTACAACAATGACAGTTATTGTTGTAAAATATACATACAAATATTTTTAAAAATTCATTAAAATTCGAGAAAAACGATTGTATTTCTCTAATTTTATTCTACGAAAATACGAAATTGGCAACAAATTAGAAAAACCAAATAAATTTTTTAAATTTTAAAATGGTGTAAAAATGAGTTTTGATCCGAAAATATTGAGATAAGAATCTGAAATTTTTTGACTAATTTTTAAATAAAAATCTTTTAAAAAGTTTGATACTCCATTTGTCAGCGAGTAGGGTAGACCGGGGCTAGTTGGGCCATTTTTTCTTCTAAGAATTTTTAAAAAATTACAATTCAACATTTTAAATTTTCTTTAATGCAAACACTAGCAGTGTACCTTAAGGAAGAATTCACCATAATAACATTTGAAAATATTAACTATTAATATTAATTTAAAAGCTTAAACTGATACCAAGTCGAGTGGCCCAACCTGCCCCGACTACGGGGTAAGTTGGGCCACATCACGGGGTAAGTTGGACCACATCACTTATTTAATATTCTGGTAAGGTAGAATTGAAGAAACATAAAAAAATCTTATCACATTTTACTTTTCATTTTCTGCGAACGATAACACAAGATATCCTAAAGGAAAATCTCTTTCATGCACCATTCCTTGATGAAGCCATAAAATTATAAAATTGTAAAATTATGTGAAGCAAAAAACCAAGAGATTGAAACTACACAATTAATAAGTTTTATGTTGAAAACAGAAATAAATGACTTCGTCGTCACAATTTTCATCATTACAGCTTCAATTCTAAAACAGCAGCTTTCATTGCTTAAGAAGAAGCATTCCCTCTATCCGATTTTCTAACATAATGGCGAACCATCTTAACAGGTAGTCCTGCAAGAGAAACAAAGTAGCATGTTGTGATTATCGCAAAAAATTCTTCCATATTATTTTATTTAAGGCAGATAAATAATAATATTATTATTATAATAATATAAATTATAATATTAATTTAAAGAAAACTATAAATAATATTAATTTAAAGAATACTATAAATAATATTAATTTAAAGAATACTATAAATAAAATAATTCAAAAAATAATATAAATAATAATATTAATTTAAATAACACAGTTGGGTTATAGATACAAATCCGGTGCATTTTTACTCAACAAGAACTGAGATACAATTTTTAAATTTATCGTAAAATAATAACAGTGCATTCTGTTTTGCAATTTTTTAATGGAGATGGAATCAGCTTTGATTTTCTTAACAATTATCTTTCATTTTAAATTTGGTGCATATCCCATAAATTCAGATATATTTATATATCGCAGATCATGAAAAACAGTGTAGCAGCGTTATTTGATTTTACAGCAACTTTGAATCATTATAGTTATTCATAATGACATGCCGTATATTAATTCGGCGTAATCCCATCTCAAAATTAAAAGAATAATTTAAAATCTTTAAAAAATATTACTAACACTGAACTTTAAATTTTATATACATTTCAATTTAAAATATTTTAGCGTAATTATTGTCCTTTAATAACAATTGGATATTTGATATGATTTCAATTTTCAAATTTTGAACATCATCAATACTTTTTTCCTTTGAATATAGAAGAAATTAAAAAAGAATAATTATACATGAAATTGAGAGAAGGTAACATAAATGAATTGATTTCGAGACTTCATTCGTCACAATTAGGCTTTGGAGATACTACGTGGCACGTTCGCTCGCCATTTCCACAGGATCAACATTCTATGGGGCAAGTTGGACAGCCGGCCGAACGTGCCCCATGCGAAGTGGCCCAACTTACCGCATGTCGACATTTTTGTTTCCGATGGGTGTAGGAATTTACTTTGAAAGTATTTAATTAAACAAACATACTCTACAGTAACTATGAGCAGTTATCTTTCAGAATATTATTTGTAAAAATGGAAATTGTAATATAAAAACATAGAAAAAGAAGATTATTTATAAGGAAGGAAAGTTACTCACCTTGGCAAAAAATTGAAAATTCCAGCTAGTTCGTTAGTAGACGCTGCTATTACAATGACCTTTACGGGAAAGAAGGGAGGGGGGATGACACATACTTGGCTGGAGTATCAGCGCTATCTATCGGAAAATATTTAAAATAATCCGACTGACCCAACGTGCCCCTATGCCCAACTAGCCCCGGTCTACCCTACCTTGTACTTAAAAATTAACTAGGTGCCTAATTTGGAAGCTATGGGTCCAACGGATTGCCCTGTAGAGCCTTATGAACGATAGCTGCATCATGTATATCACAATACGGCGGAATTTAAAGATAGCACCCAGCCTATAAGCATCATCATGATAAAAATTTAATCTTTGTTGCCAAATCATGCCACGTGATGACTCGTTAAGAATTTTTCTTTCTTTTTGCTGATTTCTTCAAAATTTTCATTAATAGAATTTGTATTCAAAAACCATCTGCTAAGTGAAATTCTATAACATAGAATACGTATGATGCATGAACAAAACCAGTGATAATAACAATCATTGTAATTATTTAGATCTAGTAATTAAAATTATAGATTCAAGTATTTCGGTTGGTATCTATGACAAGAGAGATGACTTTAATTTTAGAGCCATTTCTCTTTGTCATTATCATACCAATCTCAACCTAAAAGTCATTAAAAATACCATCCACTCTCAAATTAAAAGAATCAGAAATACAGGGTGTCCAACAAAGGACTCCCTCATTTTAAAATTAAATAACTCGGCAACGGAGATCGATAGAAGA
>BGPR01000273.1:86415-130426 GCA_013235015.1 Araneus ventricosus | reverse complement strand
CTGTGCTTCGTTCAGTTGTGCTCTCTCAAATTAAAGAATCAGAATAGGGTGTCGAAAAGGACTCCTCATTTAATAAATACTTTCGGCAAGAGTGACGAAGAGAACAGAACGCATGTGATAATAGCATTCAAGCTAGCTAAAAATCTGATCAAAAGTTTTGCAATTGCAGAGATAAATATTTTGCCCGATGAAGGTAGGCTTACATTGATGTCCAAGACCAGTTCGAGAGAAAGCATAACTGTCATTTGCAGTAATCGTTTCACATCTGTCGATTAAATTAGGCATTTTTCGTGCTTGACAGGACAGTTTATAGATTTCTCATCAGTTCTGAATAGCTATTTATGCAGCGCCACCTGTCGGCAACATTTATAACTAATTTTGAAACTTTTGTATCAGATTTTTACGGCTTTCAGACTAAGCATATCACTGGTTTCGTTCTTCTATCGATCTCCGTTGCCGAGTTATTTAATTTTAAAATGAGGGAGTCCTTTGTTGGACACCCTGTATCTGCAACAACCATTCTGCTTTTGTCAAAGCTATTGATAATTTAAATATTGGTTTAAAGATAAACGGCTACCCAGTACACTACTTTATTATTAAGAATTAAAGTATTTATAAAATTTTCCTCTCAATTTCTCCATTTCACTGATAGTGGCTTTGATGCTCATTCCACACCCTCTTACATTTTTAATGGCTCACCTGCAATTTTATCTGAACAAAATAATGAAAATAAATAAAAAATAATAAAATATTTAAAAAATTGAAAATAAAAATTATTAAAATGCATTAAAACGTCAAAAAATTTTTATAAAAAAATCTAAAATAAAATTAAAAAACCCTAAAAAATCGTTATGAAAAATATACAAAAAAATTTCAAATCTATAGTTAGTTTTTCCCCCACTAGATGGAGATAGGTGCACGCATCTATTTGCCTTGTTTACATTATAACACACGCTTGGTAAGGCGTCTTTCTTTGTTCCACAAACGTTATAAGAAGTAAGATTTTAAGCCCTTCTTTCCATACTTTGTTCAAAAGACTGCCTTTAATTTCTTCTTTGTAGATAAATGTTTTTCTTTCTAATACTTCCCGGATTAGGTTTAGGCTAAAAGAGGATATTAAATATCAGACCTTAAAGTCTTTTTCTTCTCGAGAAAACCTATTCCATTTTGAATCTGCATGGATGTCTGCTCTCTGATGAAGTCATTCACCAGATTCTTACTTCTTGTCTTTGTCTGCTATTATTTTTTACTCTTCCACATTTATAATTTCCTTTATTAATATTTTTTATTTATTTCATGCATGAACAAAGAAACATTAACTTCATTAGGGTTACGAATATTCTATTTAATTAAAGTTACAAGTTGGCTTGCGTTTGAAATAAAATAAATGAATTGTTTAATATACAATTCTTTTATATCGTAAACAGCTGTATTGCTTAAACTTAATGCTAATTGCTGAATGATATTCTGGAATTCCCGAATAAACATTAAATTTCAGTATGCATAGGATATACTAAAAAAATGTGAAGTTCATAATGCTTCAATTTATATATTTAAGGATGGCATTTTCTGTATACTCCGCATTAAAGGTCCGCAAGTTGCGCTTTTACTAAACAATTAGTTTTTCCTAATCCAATAAAGTCCTCAGTTTATTATTTGCTTTGAAATAATTTGCATATATTTTTATACATACCTTTATGTGTACACAGTTAGTAAGCTCTAAAATATTGTAATGAAAATATCGCATGCATGATTTGATCATTACCATAATAACTCGAAATTAATGATTTGCTTTTTTTATTATCTATCTTTATACTGTTTACGTTATTTTGTTGACTTTTATATATTATTTTTACACTCTTTATTGGTACTTCCAAAGAAGCTAAGTGCACTAAAATTCATTAATTCCAAAATGTGTTCCATTTACACAATAATTCTAAACAATAGGGCGGTATTTTTCATCCTTTTTTATATTTATTAGTCTGTAGTATCAGTTTTTTTTCCAGAAGGAAAACATTATAATAAAAAAGGTTAAGGAAAACGGTTTATTTAAACTGTATCCAAATATTTGCTTATTATTATCAAAGACTCATTCTGCTTTAACAAATTTCGAAAATATTTCCATTCTTTGATTTCTCTCTCCCTCTTTTTAGTTTCTAAATTCGAATCAACAACAAAAGAAGAAAATTTGAAAATATAATTATCTTATTATATGCGAGAATTTTTATACCAGTTGGATCATAACCATAAATGTTTCTGAAACAGGTTTTGTCTTCTGCAAACGACACTGCACTGTCGTACAATTTTTCTCTCACTAAAGTTGAGAGAAAAATTGTATTTATGTAAACATTTAACTTTTAAAAATAATAACAACTATTGCAATTTCATATTTCACTGCTTTGTTTGTCTTACTTCAAAGATAAACAAATTTGAACAAGAACAGTTTGAAAAAAAAAACACTTTTATTTCGTGCTAAAAAGCAGAATTTTTTTCAATTATTTCCTACTTTTCTATTCTTTTATGTAATCTCGAATTCAATTTTGCTTAAATTCATTACCAGATGGCGCCACTGGTATGAGATCAAAATTAAATTTAATTATTCGATTATCTGATAATTAAGTTATAAGAATAGTAAAATAGTGTATTTTCATGAAAAATACTCAAGTGTACAAAATTTCCAAACTCCCGTACATCAGGTAATAATTGAAAAATCAATTACAAAATTTCATCTTAATTTTATGATACCATGAAACGATTCAAGTTCATCTGATTCCCTGAAACAAACTAAGACTTTGCTTTTAAAATAAGTTTAAAAAAAAGTTGTGCAAAAAAATATGCATTCGTCTCTTTATAGAAGGACAGCTTCTCTCTATTGTGCTAACAAGCCACTTATGACATTCCTATTATACCATAAAATTTCTATTCTCATTATGAATTTTAAACTGTATATAGTAACTTGATGACCTTTTTACCAATAATCACCACAAATAATCTTGAAGAATGTCATGTAATTTATTTTGCGAATAATTTCTTTCAAATACGGAATTAAAAATAATTTATTTAACATATTATTAATACCTTACATTACTACTAGTGAATTACCCTATCGAGCACGTTTGGGACTACCTACGTAGACAGTTCATTGCTCAATCAATCCTGGAATTATGTCTTGAAGAATATTTACTCTAGGATTTGCAATTGTCTTCTCTTTGCTTTCTGGCGATAAATAATTTAATTCTAAGCAAGGAAAGGCAATACCAAGACTGCAATTTATTTACGGGAGAACATATCCTTTATTAAATATCATTTATCCAGACAATTTTTTAATAAAATTCTCATTTCATTGTTTGCTCTATCAATGGACTTTTGTGGGACAGTGCAATTAAGAATATGTAGCTTATGCCTTACTCAAGAAATTTTAAAATTTGTCCATAAATTAGATAAAAAACAATTTAGCCAGATTTCATGGGAGAATATTTAATTGGTTGCAAGCTGTCTCAGACAATAGATTGATCCTTAACTTTTGGAGGGGAGTGCATATTGATTTCATAGTATTAATCTATGTTAATGAATAAAGCCTTTCAAGTTCCTAGAAAGCAAATTTTTGAATCGCCGAAAATGTATTTTTATCTCTTGAATATAAAAAACAAGTTTAGGAAAATCTATACAAAAAGTTTAGATAAAAATGATTCCGACTAACGAATTCTGACAACTGCTAATCTAATCTGCTGATCTTGAAAAAAAATGAGTAATAAAAACATGATTTTTAATATCCCGACGGGACTTAAAAGTCCCATTTTAATCATGCTTATATCTTTGCAATATTACCTTCTTTTTTTCACGGAATTCACAAACACTCAATGAGTGAAGTTCCAACAGCAAGCAGTAGATGGCGGCTGAAGGTAGAAATTAAAAAATATATTAATTTAATTAAGTAAGCTATTTTAATTAATTAAAATTTTTTATCTCTTTCCTGGGGTTAATCAGCTTCAAAACATATTTAATGTTTCAAAAATAAAATTGCAAATTTGCTGGTAATTTAATTTGGGATACAAAAGTTTAAAAAAAGAATGATTAATAAGAACTAAAAAAGAAAGCAATTTTTATTTAAAAATATGTTTCCAATTTTAACTTAAATCTATATCAGGAAAACGTTTCACGCCCCTTCCAAATATATTATTAAATGATCGATTTCTTTTCAGTGACAAAATTTTTACAGTGAAATTTTTTTAAGAATTTGTAAATTTTTTGTATGTTGTTCTACTAAATATACATAATAAGAGAATGCAAACTACGCAAAATTAGAGTTAATAAAATTTCATAGATAAAAAGCAAATCTCGCACCAAAAATATATGAATCAATTTAGCTGCATTTTTACTCATTCAATACAGAATTCTTTTCAATACAGAATTTATAGAGTTATAGCACCAAGATTTGGTATATTCTTTCATCTAAGGATTTAGCCACTTTATCGATACTTCATTCTTAGGAAATCATACAAAAATTTCTATGATTATTAATGGAAGTACTCAGCCTAAGTACAGTGGACATTCTGTTAAGACAAATATTATTGCTATTAAAAAAATTATAAACATAATTAACATTGATTAGGATGCCTGAAAAATAACTAATAAAATATGTATTTTAATATGATTTGATGTTATTTATGCATTTTAATACAAAGTCACTAATTTAAATTTGCATCTTCAATTTTAAAAAGGTAGCAGTAAAAATTTAATCTAAGAGTTCCTTCTTTTTTACCACAATAATTTAATTTATAACTATTAGTATAATCATAAATTTACAGACTCGGTTTAATTAACAGCCATGAAGGAAGAATAGCTTCGCACTTCAAACCTTGTTCCGAAAGAATCTATTGAAAGCTATAAAAAAACCCTTTAAAACTCTTCTTTTAAAGAGGCAATAAAAAAACGACATCCGCACAAATTTCAAAATTGCCGTAAGAGGTAAAATTGCTTCATTTTGTCTTGTTTAAAGCGGGGAATGCGGAGAATGACAAAAAAGCAATTTTGGATCCAAGGTGAAACAGTGGGACTTAATTCCCGAAGTTTTATAGGTACATCGGAACTATTACTACAAAATGAGAACGAAGTTTTAGTGCTTCGCACGGAAAGATTTCCGGCCTTGACGCCTTTAGCTGGCTTTGTTTCCGAGGAGGCGACAGTAACAACAACAACAACAACAGCAACAAAAGATCCTGTCGGAAGCCGGAAGGCGAAGGTAGATTCTTTTTGTCCGAAAATATAAGGAAAAAAATTCGCTCTCTCCCTTATTTCCAACTCTTATATTTCAAAAAGGCTGTAGCTATGATAATGAAAAAGGGCGGAAGGGAATGAAAATGATGAGACCTATCCAACATGGTGTCATACAGATAGCTTAAAAGGAAATTCAGTTGGGGATTGGAAATCACATTTCAATCCTAGCTTTTTCAGAAAACTTCCATTAAAAGGGTTGTTTGTCATGATTAGGCGTTAATTAGCCTAATTTGAATTATCATTCCATCTTCAATAGTAAAGGAGTTATGGGGAAATGAAAACTTCACACATCCCCACCATTTCCACTCCCTACAAACTGGACCATCAACAAACTCAGCCGAGACGTTAACTTTCCGATCCTCTCTTCAGCATATCCCTAAGGTTCAAACCTAATCTCGCTTTCCCAATATAACACGGCGAAAGCGATGTGTGTGCGTGTGTCTAAACTTTTGAAAGAGGGAAGATTTTGTGTTCCAGGGAACGTGATCGGAGAAACTGCGCAGAATTTTTCGGGAAGTCGCATCATGAGAACCATTTCAACGGATAGACTTCGAAAAGGAATCTAATTTTAACATAATACATTATAAAATGCCATATGTTCTCAGGCATTACAGTTACAATATGAAATTTAACATCTCTTCATGGTAAATTCGTAAAAGGGTTTTCATAAGAGCACGGCTTTCGTGCAACATTTCTGTCTTTTGTTCTCATGATAAATTCACATTTGAGTCATTTGTACGATGACAGTATTATTAAAGATTTGAATTTTACTAATCTGAAAACTGCAAGAAATGGCAATAATTTTTTAAAATAATATGACCAGAATTTTTTTACACTAATATCAATTCTATATATTTTAGCCTAAAGGATATTGACGTGTTCAACTAAAATGGATGAAATTGAATTATTCGAAAAAAATTCAGAAGCATAAAATTAATATGCCTTCACTTTTTATTTCTCATTTTTTTAATATACCGGTTGAAGTACGAAAAATGAAATAAGTGTATACAAATATATATGAGGAAATTAAAAAATTGCTCTGCCAAGTCACAAGGACATACGTTAAAGCTGAAGGACCAGACCGCCTCAAATACCGATACAAATATTATGAACAACAGAAAACAAATTCTGATACGAAAGCTTCATGTACGGAACCCCCACAAGGAGGTACTTATCGCCAAAGGCAATGGAACCTTTAACCAGTCAACACTAACATCATTATAACTCTAGGTAAACTGAGAACCTATTTACTTACGTGGAAACTTCTCATCCTCCAGCCTTGAGGTGTCCAGGAATGATATATATTACACTTCGCACAATTCTGAAGTTTATAATAAATTTTTCAATAAAAATTTCAAATAAGCAGTATTTTATTTGAACAGAAATAAATAACTGCAGCTTATATTCTAATGCCGAGTTACGTACGTTCAAAATCTTCAGAAACACTGACTTATTGTTCTATGAGAATCAATTTGGAGCTTTGTAGAATTAAAGGAGTTGAGTTTATTATCTGTATTTGTCTTAATGACCCATTTTTGTCACTTCTCCTCAAACCCTCAGTTGATATCTTATGAAAGAGTCTGACATTTTCTTCTTGTTTTTGAGTCACTCATTTTATAGAGAAGTGGTTTCTTCTTTCAGAGCACTTGCTGAAGTCCTGAAGAAAATAGTTTCAAACATTCTATTTTACTTTCTAAGCACAAATAGAAACTCAGCGTTTTCTTGCTTTTGGTGCTCGATTGTGTTCAACATTTTAGACCTGGAAGATGTTCAAGAACTTAGTTTTAATGTTTTAAAACAACTACTTACTTGGGTAAAGTTAAAGAATGATCTTGTGGTAGACCGGAAAAGTAGTTAATAAATAAACTGGAATTTTTATTAGCAGACGATTTATATTAATCGCTTTGAGCAGAGGTTCACTACCTGTGGTACGCGTATCCCTGGGCGTACGCAAAAGTAATGTTGGTAATAATAGCAGAAATAACAAACTGTAAGGGATAAAAATTAAAAGTTATAGAATTTTTCCCCCAAAGTTCGTGTTTAAAGTAAAAGTTATGCAAGTCCGAAAGTGTTCTGAGAAGAGAGTACCAAGAACTCAGGGTTAAAGCAATCAAATATTCAAATATTTTACGAGAACCTAACTTATGGATAGAACATATTCGTTTTATGCAAATATTAATAACACATATTGCAGTAAGCTTGATGCAACTCCAGACATGAGATTATGTCTATCTTTATTTGAACCTAATTTTATAAATCTCAATTCCACGAAACAAGCTCAAGGATTGCGTTATTTGACTTTCTATTGAATAGTTGATTATCACCGTGAATAATAGTTAGTTTTCATCTTAAGTTAATCCAAGAATATTTCAGTGCTGTTTTCATTTGTCAGGACGTGGAACTAATTATATTGTAAAAAATAGAATGAAATTTGTAGTGTTTGGCTGCCGTTGGGGATGGTTGATTGGACGCTTGGCGCAACTCCTTGCTAGTCAAGGGTTGCTTTTCTACAAACGAGTTCAAAAATAAATCCTATGCATGTTATTAAGGTAATTCGAGTGGTTTGACTCTTAGGTTAACCTGAACCCTTTACATCTATAATATAACAGAGAAAATACATGTGTCTGTCTGTTGGTCACAAGAACTCTTCCTACACGGTGAACGGTAGCGACACGAAATTTGTACATGACATCCCGGAGTACTTTCAAGGCCAGCTCTGCTATTTTCAACTTTTAGAATTAATTAATTCTCAAGATATTTAATTAAATAACAATAATTATGCCATTTTTAGATGTTTTTCGCCATTAATTTCTGAAACATTTATCGCACGAAAATTAATTTTACACCATCTTAAACAGCAAAAAATTATATTTTTAATGATTTTAATTCCATTGCAATACACTGTTTTCTCTAATTGTAAGTAACGTTTCAAAATTAATTTTTAACGCAATTCGCAATTTTTTCCTGGATGCTGCTGCATTTGCGCTCATCAAATAAATTTCTTCTATTATTGTTGTTTTGTCTTTTTTATGTATTCAATCCTTTCAAAGGAGTAACATTTTCAATGTTCCTTTATCTCTCATCACCGAATAAGGACAGAAATACAAAACTACATATTCCATGAAGCCATCTCTTTTACACTCCCTTTTCGTAATTTGAAAATGATCCGGCAAAACGAATGCGACAAATTGTTCCAAGAGCACAAATTCCTATTTTCCCCCACATTCCTATTAGAGATATTTACTGCCTTTCTTCTATGATGTTATGCAAAATCCCAATAACCTGACAAGAAGATAAATTTATATTTTCCACACCGTCATTTCACATTAGCGATAAAGTGAATAAATATGCCAGCAGTCTTTCTTTACTAAGCACTCAGCATAATTTGTTATCTAACTGATTTTTTCCGCAAAATTCCTCTGATATCTACATTTCTGGTTTTCTTTTCTTTTTTTTTAACAGACATTGAACTTTTTTAACTGGATATACAATTATTTTTTACTTAAAAGCTTTCGCATTCGATTTTAAAAAAAAGAAGAAAAAATATATTTTTGATAAAAAAAAATCCGTCTTTTATAGATTCGCAACAAAAGAAATATGATATAAATTTAAGAGCACAAATAAAAATAGTATTTTGCTAAGATTCAAAAATATAGTTTTCCTTTCATAGATGGAATACAAAAAAGTACAACACTGATTTTTGGCAGAAAGTGAGACACTTATAAATACTCAGATTTCTTTTTTCAAAAACTTTTGCAGCTCGTTACGTAAAAAAACAGAAAAAAAGATGAGAGTCTATTCTGGAAGCCAATCATCGATTGAAAATTGTCAAAAATGAGCTGCAAATGTTCTTTCTGGGATGAACAGTTCTTTTTGTTATATACAACAAAATTCGACGTGTAATATCTGAATGACAACAGTTCAAAATTTCGAGTGAGGTTTATTCCCCTGAAGTTCAAAAATTGTCATTTGAACACGATTCAAAAGAACAAGATCCGTCCCCAAATATCCCTCATGCAGCTTCAAAACGGAGCATAAATCTAACAAAACTTACTAAATTAATCTTCTGCACATTTAATTCAAATGTCCAGTTCTTAAACTTTCCAATACAACTATGAATATACGTTTTACTAATGTTATTGAAAAGTATCAACATATTTTTCAATATTTATTGCATCTCCTTCAAACTAGTCTTCTGCGACAGCCATGCACTTCTACTCAAGTTTTTTTTCCAATCCTCAAAACACGCCTTAAAGTCGTTTTCTTGAATTCTTTTAAGGATTTATAGCGAATTTTTTTTTATTGTATCATTAGACTCAAAACAGTGACAACAAAGTGGAATTCAATCGTAGAAATAAGAAAAAAAAACACATGGTGTCATATCAAGTGAATATGGAGCTTGGGATCGCATTTATCGACTTTTTGTCAAAAAATAACGTATAATAATGGTAGTGTGAGAAAGCGCATTATCGTTAGGTAAAACCCATGAATAATCTCCGCCTAAGAGGGGTCGTTTTCGATATAGAAACTTGTTCAGTAATGTATCTAACTGTTAACCGCTTAAGGACCGACTTATTTTGTAACCTACGGTATTTAGGACGAGTTAACTCGGGTTATGTCCTTAAGCAGTGAAACGACGATATCCAAGCATCAACGCTGTGATCTGATCGACACGTTGATGATTAGGCGAATTGGATGTTCTACCAGAGCGTGATTCATTTAGAAGGGGTTCTATACCTCGTTCAACATTTTAATAGGTTGTTCAGCATGTATCCGCAGTTTTAGCTGGTACTGATGGATGTAGGATCTCTGAAGTGCTTTTATCAACCTTTGAAATTATATATTTGCTGAAAGGTTGTGCTTTTGCCAATATTTGCGTTCATTGACCATCAATATTTGTGTGGTATTTAAGTGTTCATTTCACAATAAAGAATCCGGATTATCAGCTGTAGCTCCTTCCCATATAGCAATTTTAGTTTACAACAAAGTTGCAGCAGTCTTGCTATGCAAGTCTGACTTCAATGTCACCATGCGACAAACTTGCAGTGAACTTGTCGTGTCAAGTTCATTGCAAACCAGTAGAAAAAAATAGCTTGCCGTGTCAAATTCAGTGCATATTCAGGGGTATTGAGTAAACAGGGGTATCCCCCTTCTTTAGAGACAAAACACAGAGGGCATCCCCCTTTTCCACCCTCTTCCCAGATGGCACGAACGTTTGCAGCAAGTTCGATTTTTACTTGACATTATCTTGTCATGGCAAATTTGACACGTCAAACTTGAAGCGAAACTGTGGCAAACTAACAATGCAGAATCGCCACCCTCGCTTGCAAAACGAGTTTGACACAAGTTCGCCGTGACAACTAGCGCCACCCCTCCTTGCAATGCAAGCTTGCTGGACATTTTCAAAACAAGCTTGCTGCAAAGATGATAGCACAATAAGAGATAATTACCTTTGTCTCTGTTTTAAAAATCATCCGATTTTTAATAGCATCTCCTAGACCGTCCTTCTTTTTATTAATTCAATTAATCAATGATAATTTGTGAAAAAACTAACTTTTTTATAAAAAAAATTGAAACATTTTCCATCTTTTTACTAAATATAGAGCTCGCACTTGAAAGAAAAATATATCGCCTTTTTCTTAATATTGAAATTTTAACGTTTATAAACAAAATTAAACCTGAAAAACAGTCAATGTTTGTTGAAAAATAATAACTTACATTTTGTCCCATTTTAAAAGTAATTAATTTTGAACTCTAATTTCATAATTAATTCTACTAGCAAAACGTAGTTATTAGCGAAAATCGCTCTTTCCTTTATTTCAAATCATGTTCTCAACACAAAATTTAAAAAATTAATGAAATCAAGAAAACAGTTTAAAATAAATCGTGTAGATGAACGATCTATTAGCGCAATCTATCTTCTCCTCTCGCAGTCTAGCTGTCCGATTGGCTTAGAGAGTCAGGTTCGGAAGCGGCAGGTCGCGAGTTCTAATCCGAGGTTGTGTGTTCGTACTCTGTTTTTGCTATAATTTGCAATGAGTTTGACGTGACAAGCTTGCTGCAAGTTCGTCGCGTGATGACTTCGAAGCTGACGTTAACGTGCTGCAAGCTTGTTTCAAGCTTGCACTCTTGTCATGACAAAATTGCAGATTTTGTAGAGCAAGCTTGCTGCAAATTTGCTGCAAACTAAAATTGCTATCTGGGTATTATCGCGGAATAGGACGGTGGAGACGCCTTTCCCTTCTTCTGACCACAAACGAGGAGTATACTGAGTTATTATTAAATGAATTTACTTTTACGATCCGAGGTTACGCGATTCGAACGTGTGAGCGAATTTAACGTGAGAGTCAACTGACTCGAATTTATAAAATCGACAAAATTTATTTTTGATTTTACATTTTTTTTCTATTTTTAAAGTAGTATTAGTTCAACGCCAAAACAAATTAAACCAGTATTTTATTACTTATAAGGATAATAGATAAAAATTATTCATTGTGATAATCGCCTATTCAAGCTATCCTTGAGCTTGTCTCGTGAAGCTGAATTTTTAAGTTGAAATAAAAAAATAAAATTGGGTTCAAATGGGTTTTAAAAAATAAAATTAGGTTCAAATGAAGACGGATATAACGTCATGTCTTGAGCTGTGAAGGCCAAATATCAATCAGTTACCATGTTTCCTTTTTCTTTCTTTTTTCGTATTTCGAAAGTAGGCTTTAGGACTTGCATGACTTTAACATTTGCTTTCCACACGAACTTGGAGAATCTAAATTCAGTATGTTTTCTTGTTTCCACCATTACCAACTTTTATTTCGCGTACCCCCAGGGATACGCGTACCACAGGTTGGGAATCCCTGCTGTAAGTGAACAAATTGTGCAAAAATGGTTGTTGAAATTCAGTCGAAACAAATTTCACATGTAAGACCGCAATGCAACCGCGGATTATAGTAACCAAATCAGGCACTGACCCCAAATAATCACCGTATTACCACTAATGAAATAGCAATAAGACTCAAAGAGTCGAATACGACCGTTTATAAGCACTTGATGCAAAGTGACTTTTGTAGTCACTTGATGTTTGGGTACCCTACAAGTTAAAAGTAAATTTCAAATAGACTGTATTTCCAGGTGAAATTTATTGTTGAAGAACAACGAAAATGATTTATTTTTGAAATGGCTGATAAAGGGCGAAGATAAATAGATCGACTACAATAACATTGACTAAAAATGGTCATTCGAGTGAGCTGCCATGAACAATACTCCAAAGGCCAATAACCATACCGAGAAAGCTATTCTCTGTTGCTGGGTAAAAAGGGTATTTTCTCTTACGAGCTGCTGCCGCCTAACTAAATAATTAATTCGGTTGACCCTTTACGGACAGGTACGGCGTATAGAATGCGCCAATTTGTATTTATCATAAGCTGAATAAAAACTTTCGAAGGTAGACAGCTCGCCACCCGTCTAACCTCGTACTAACATTCCTCCTACTTGGTCCGATAGTTTCCACTGACAATGAATCAGTCAGTTCGGTCTGATCGGACTTTAAAGTGCATGAAACGTTCTCCAAACCCAACCCCGGCTATCACGAAACGGCGGGAAACTATCCCCACGGGCAATATTCGGCTGTTTCTGAAGAATTATGCAAGAAAATAGCAGCTGAGGATGAATCTGATGCATTATATGCTGATGGAGAAGTGACTGAGTACAGCGACCTAAAAACTGATTCTGAGACCGACTTGAAGAACAATCCAGTTCACGAAGAATATAGACTCAAACTCGAACACAAATATTTGTATCATCCTTCCATTCAACCTCTACTCTTATTATGCCATAAAAAATAAAGTTATGTGTAATTATGTAAGCGTAGAGTTGGAAGGAACGAGATGGCGCATAAAGTGCGCCACCTGATCTCAATGTTCTAAAAAGTTACCTGTTCCGTCCGCAAAGGGTTAAATACAGTAGCCAGATGGACAATTTGAAGCAAGTCATTGATCAGAAGTACCTATAGTCGGCCAATCATGAAAGGTTGGTCTTTTAACAGGATAATGCTAGACAACATGTATTTTTGCCCCCTCCGTTGGAGGTTGTTAGAGCTTGGATGGGATGTCTTACACCACCCCATATAGTCCTGACTTGGCACCTTCGGACTGCCATTTGTTCCACTCTTTTTAACATTCGCTAAAGCAAAAAAAAAATATTTCTCTGAAAAATATAACTCTGAGTGAAGCAGTTTTTAGTGATAAGCCAGGAATGTTCTATGAGAATTTGAGAATGAAACTTCACAGAAGATGACAAATCATCATTAAATAAAATGGTGCAAGTATTACTGAATAACTTCGTTGTTAGTACAATTTTTATTTCAAAATTTAACAGCGAAAACGGCGGAGACTGCCCGAACAACTGGCTACATTGAAGGACTATGAGCGTTTCAAGTTAAAACTACAATTATGTTGTACCGACTGTAATAATATGGCTACCACTATTAAAGTTTCAACCCTTGTTAGAATTTATTTTGGAGAAAATCACCGTTATACTCTAGAAAAACATTTAGTTACCACTTCATCTTCTTCAAGGATTTTAAATATCTTGATTTTGTCCGATTTTAAATGTTTTTGATTTTTGAATCTGTGGCTAGTAAAGAAATGACGATTGTCGAAATTGTATGATAAATTTTAATCATTTTTGCATTTTTTGAAAAAAATGTCATATATAACTGGTAAGTAATCATAAATGTTTAAAGTTAACAAAAACATTCTTGTTAAAACATATCTTAAAGTTTATGGAAAGAAACTTCATGAAAAGTGAAAACATAAAAATGCAGTTCGTTTAAGTTAAATCTTGTTTACTACTAAGCAAAATACACAAGTGCAAAAAAATATTCATGAACAAGGTTCATTTCAGCGTATAGGTTTTTATATCATTCTAATATTTCCAAGATAAAATTTTTATCTTCATTACAATTATTAGTTAGTTAACCCTTTGTGGCGCAAGGCATTAAATTTTTTGAAATATGATGAAAGAACATCATGAATGGGTTTAGTTTATTGTCTAGACATAGAATCTACAAAAACTTTTTCTAAAAAAACTTACTTCATTCCGAGGAGGTGATGGGTGGGTCGTCCCCCTTAGGGGTCACCCCAAAAGGGGACGCCATTCTTATCTCTGAGTTCAGGAATTTTCCCAAACTTTATCTCTAATAATTCCTATTCCGAAACGAAATTTCATAAGGCTGATATATACATTCTAAAACGAGTACTATTAGCGCTATCCTAAACCTATTATTTTCCATTTATAGTTGAATTGAACGGTTTAGAAGCGAGTGAAATTAGGTGTGCCATCAGCTGGCACACTGCGCCGCAAAGGGTTAAAGAAATTATATTCTTAACTATGATTATTACTATTTTTCCAAATTAAAATGAATGAAAATGCCTTTCTTATAACAAAATTTCGTCTTTTCGCTTCATTTCTGTATTTTGAAATTGATTTCATTGTCATATAACCATATTGCTGAGGTAATATTTCCTTTTCTTTGCAGCTCCCTATTAGAGGTTTTTTATGGCTTTTCTTATGCAAAGAAACAATAGCTTGACAACTATATAAATTTACATTCTCCACACCGCCGTTTTCCATTAGCGATAGAGCAAATAAATGTACCAGTGATACATTTCTGCTTACCACTCTACTTCAGTATTTTGTTTCTCAAAGATTTCTCATGAAAGAGTGTGACACCTTTAATATCGCTGTGCATTTTACTCACTTTTTATTTGTCTGGACTTGGCTCATGTTTGAAAAGGCGATAATTTATACTTGATTTTCTCTCCCTTCTGGATGTGCTAGAGTTTCAAAATTTTGTAGATTTGTGCATTCGCAATAGCAATACACTATTTTAACATTTTCAGAACTTACTTTGCAATTAACCGATTCAGTTAATTAAATTTCGATTCCATACACGTGGCGCCACCTGGTAGTGAACTTCAGAAAAACTGAACGCAAGATTCCATAGTATTCATAATGATGCATTATAAAATAAAGACTAAAAAGTAAGGCATAATTTTTTAAAAAATCCACTTTTTAGTGCACTAATAAAGTACGTGTTTTTATAAATTATTTTTAATAAATTTGTTAGTAAATGTGATTTGTTTGTGTTTATTTGTTTCGTAAAACATCTTATTTGCTGCTAGCGGCTATTTGATTCCGTTCAAGTCAGAACAGAAGAAGGGATTTTTGAGGAACGTTCCATAAAATCTTTTGACAGATTTTTTCCCGAAAAGGAGGAAGAGATGAATAAGGAAAAAGCACCTCATCAGCACCTTTTTTCAGAGTTTCGGAAAATAAAGTTCATGAATGGAATGAAAAGAAACAAAACGCCGTTTTTTGGAAGAATGAGAAGACAGCTTTCAGAATTCGGATTTCTTTTCGCGAAAATGGTTCGGCTCGTTACATAGGTCTTTATGAAGGCCATTATCTATCTCGGCTTGGAAAAAATGCGCCCAGAAGCTCTTCTATAGGACCAGTAGCTACTATTGATATAGGCATCAAAATTCATCCTGTAAAGTCTGGGTGACAGGACATTAAATTCCAAGTGAATTAATATTCTCTCATCCAGCTGAATCCAGTGTTCAAAATTAAACACAAATACAGATCCTGCGACAAAAAATGAATTCTAGTTCTAAAAGCTTATCAAAGCTTGAAAAAATGCGCTCAAAGCTTTTTCTCTAAAACCAGCTGCTACGGTTGATGCAGGAATCACCGAGACAATACATGCTGTAATGTCTCAGTGATAAAAAAGATTAAATTCCACGTGAAGAGTTGAAGAGCTCAGAATTAAATACAAATACAGATTTTGTGACAGGAAGTAAACTCCAATTCTAAACGCTCCAATTTTAGGGTTGATGTAATGGATCCTGTCGGAAGTATTTTTTTGTTTCAACATTTTAAGCTCGTCAGTATTTGTCGAATATTTTAACCATGTTGGAATAAAAATACAAAAACCAGAGGGAGTAGTCTCCCTTAAACTTTCTCGTACACTTTCTAAGTGGAGATTCGTCAAAATCTTCAGTTCGAATTTTTTTGACGATTAAAATACTTTCTCTTTGTATACTTCGTATACGAGAAAGTGAAACAAACAAACAAACAAACCTGAAATCAAATATCTGTTGCCACGTTTCAAAAAAATTACATTGAAGCAGGCGCGATAAAATAGGCAATGCAATGAATACTAAAGCGAAAATTCTGCTTTGGAATTGAATTCCCAAGAAAACAATTTATACTACCACAACTGTAACAATTGCAAAAGCGCGTAAATAAAAGATTTGCTGAATTAATGAGATCGGTTTGAATTTTATTTACAACAATAAAAAAATTGTTACAATTTATGTTTGAAAACATTATTTATTGTTGTAAATAAAATTTACAACAATAACAGATTGCTACCAGTACGCATGCGCATGAGAACCGGATTAAATAAATTGAATATGCAATTTGAACGCCTCTTTTTGACGGATTTGGCCCAAAATTTTATACGGACCTACATTCATGACGATAAAACTGTGTACCAAATTCTATCCATCTAGCTATTCAAGTTTTTGAGTTATAGTGTTCACATGACCGCGGACATACAGATAGACAGACTTCCCGTTGCGGATTTTGTCCAAAATTTGATAGAAACCTACAAATTATGTTATTTCATCCCCGTAGCTCTAATAGTTTTCGAGTTATCGTGTTCACAGACAGACGCACAGACAGACAGACATACATGATTCCAAAATTGTGTTTTGCGGACTCAGGGAGGTCTAGAACGTGGAGATTTGTCAAAATCTGGAGTTCGAATTCTTTGGCGATTACAATACTTTCTCTTTGTATACTTCGTATACGAGAAAGTAATAATAATAAGAGCTTGAGATGAGCAGTTTTAAACAATACATAGGAATTTTTGGGTTTTTGCTGGATAAACTTTTCAATGCATCACTCTTTACTATTCTTATAACAGTAATAAGCTGCAGTTTTTAGAATATAGAATTTTATTTTACAAAATTAGCTGAATTCAGAAGTTTACTGAATAAAACGAATTAATAACTATTTGTTTTCTTTTATGCTTTAATTCTCGGAAATACATTTCCATTTTAATAAATAAAATTAGTTGTCCTTTCGAATACTGCAGCGAAAGCATGTTAAAAGATTTCAGACACTTCTAATCAAACAAAAGACTCTTCTAACAATAGATCTCCAGATTAAAAAGTAAAAACTAATTAAGATAAAAAATTCTACTGTTTGGCACGCCAATACAAGTGTATTTTTAAACACTTCTAATTGAAAATTATAATTAATTATTAATAAAAGTTTTTAATTTAGGAAGTTTAAACAAAAACAGAAAAACGAAATCAAATATTCATTGTGATAAATTCTTAATATAAAATTCGTAATTTTCAAAACATTCGATGGTAAAGCTACGTTGGTTATAAAGGCTATGCTATGAATTAACTTTTATGGGTTGCTTAATAAAAAAAATAAATTTAGTACAATGGGTAAAATCAGGATAATAAATTGAAATATATATAGGTTAAAAATACTTTTCAGTTTATTCTGTATTCAAAAAGAATATATCACGTTGCATTGTTATCAGGCAGTTTAATTTTTTTAATTGCGTCGCATGGTTTTAAAAGTGGGCTTTAACTTCAAATTTTAATTTACAACAGTATCTATACAAAAATAAAAGAAAGTAACGTATAAGTAGAATAATTATTCATTTATATAAAACTCTTCAGAGGTATGTTTATAGATTTTAAAAAGAATATTTTCTTTAGATTTTTAAAATTCCAGTTTGAACTTTTTTTACATTTAAGAAGAATCCGAGTTAAATATAACAAATGAAATACAGGATATTTTTCATTTATTGAATAATTTTAGGTGCAGAATCTTTATTTTAAATTTATTAACTGTTAGTGCTACCTTTTTGTACAGAAATCGACATAACAGAAATGTCAAAGACACTATCATAAATATTCTCGCCTTTTGAGAGTACACAATCTTAGCATTGGTTTTTCATAAAAACCAATAAAGCTTTATAAGATTATATGAAAAGGTATACCTTTATTTTGCACCATCTTTAACCACCAATATTTAAACTTTTTAATTTTTTTGAAATATTTTCTAAAGGTCTTCAATATCTTAAGTCAACTGAAAATTTTAGGCCAATAATTATTTAATTTGACACAAATATGATTATTATATCTTTTTCAGACTAAACTGATTCGCTAAATTTATTCAGAATGATAAACAAAGCATCCATTGTATTTCAATTTATACCGAAACATTATTTCTGATATAGTTAGGAAATCTTTTAATAATCTTAATAATTCAAAAAATAACTGTTTCTGATTATTTGTCTTAGCTACATATGCCTAAAGCTGCATAATAAATATCATTCCCATGAGAGATTAATAAAAAAATCTAGTAAACTCGATATAGTTAGAAGTAGTTTAGTTAGCAATTTATTACAAAGTCTGTAAAAAGATGATTACTCAGAAAACAAAGACCGCATCTGTAAGCAAGTTTAAAAAGCAATTTACTTTTATGTAAATTTAATAAAAGGTTAATGCTGGTTAAACTGCTTTAGAAATGTTGTCAATATCGCTTGTGCTTTGGTTTAAATTTTAAGCTAAGATAATGGTTTGTTTAAAATTATTAAACTAGTAGCTTAGGAAAATGACTGTAGATAATTGCTGGCTTTTTAAGTAAAAATTTTAAACTACCGGAGATAAAAGCTTTCATAATGGTACTATGAACCTTTATTATCTATTTACTATCGAATTCACCATAAAACACAAATACTGCTCATTTTATAAGGCAAATAATTAAAGAAAAGAAAAGCTGAAAAGTCATTGCAATTTAGTGGTTCAGTCGTAAAAATTTGTCTATATCTAACTTTTAATTTATTGCTGTTCAAAATTAATCGAACGCTACAGAAAATTTTTTATTACAGAAAATAAATTTGTTTATATCTGAAATTTATTTATTATTAATTTAATCGTTAGAAAAAGCTTGAAATAACTCAAATTTTATCTCAAAATAAATCAGAATTGGAACATTTTCATATAACTCTAAATTATGTGTTCAAAATTATTCAAACGGTCAAGAACGTACAAAGAAAAAAATAATATAACAATTTTTAAAAATAAAATATCGGTGTTTAATGTTTATATGGACCTTCTTTAACATCAACTACTTCTTTCAGTGTTTGATTCAGGCTATCAGCCAGTTTCTGCATTGCCTCTTGGTTGAAAACTGAGCCATTAATTTTTGATTGTCTCAAAAAATGATTTTTATTTCTTCTCTCTTCAAAAGGGAATTTTTGATTCAAAACTGAAATAAATTTTAGATGGGATTAAGGTCTGGTCTTTGTGGTGGCCACTCCAGTATCTTCATCTTGATTTTTGAGAAATAATCTTTGGAAATCTTTGAAGTATGTTTCAGATCATTATCTCGTTGAAAGATATACCATCGACCCACACTCAAATTTCTGTTGGATTTCTTCAGATCTTGGGACATGATATCGACGTACATACTTATAGTTATTTTACAGCTGATCACCACAATTTCACCAACACCTTTAGAGGGAAACAATCCCACACCACCACATTTCCGCTTCAGCGTTTTAGTCTGAGCAGGATATTCAAAATTTTAAGAGCCTAACTTGATCGTCCACTCACGCTTTTGCGATTTTTTTTAATCCAAAAACATCATATTTGGTTTTGTATGACCATAAAACACTGTCTCAGAATTGTGAAACCTTCGAAATATGCTCTTTTGCAAAGACCAAGCTCATTGCAATGTTTTGTTTTGAGATGTATGGTCTTCTTCTTTGGATACAGCTTATCAACCCTGAGTTTTTGATTATAAGGCAAGCTGTTAGAGCTGACATATTTAATTTTTTCACAATCTCTCTTGACGATATATCGTTCTTTTTTTGTACAAATCTTACATTCATAGAGTTTTCCCTCGTACTTGTTTTCGGTTTTCTATCTCGCCGTCTCTTGTTTTCGATGGATCCTGTCGTCTCACACTACTTGCCCAAATGGTAGATACCCAACATCGACAATTTATACTTTTTTGCTTTTTTTATTTGATGTTCTACCCTTTAGATCTTCATTGTTGCGGTGGAGAAGATAAGAAGAAATTTTTTAGCTCTTGAGGATTACGGTTGGCTTAACTGCTTCATGGACCAAAAAAATAAATCAACAAATAGATTAATCTGTTAAAATTTCTAAAATTTACCAAAATAAAGACAAATCCAATTCATACTTACTTAAATATAACCTTCGTCATCAGTCGTTTGAATAATTTTGAACAGCTAGAATGCACTGCTTAAAACAAACACTATCTTCTAAGAAATAGTGATATTTCATGAAATAACTAAAACTTCATGCACTTATGGAGGATTAAATAAGGTACTAGACAATCGAAACAAAATAGCAAATTATCAATTTTTAAAATTTTATGAACAAAAGATGAAATTTTAACAGTCCGTTCTAATAATTTTGAACAGCACTGTAACTTTCAGTTCTTTCAAACAATATCAGAAAATATCTAAATTGAGTTTTAGCAATGTGTAGAATATTAATGCTTTAATTTCAGAAAATTTTACAAATAAATGTGTTTGTTTCTGTATACCCGGCATATCTTTAATATTTTATTTTTTATTTAATTTATATTTAGAACATATTTGAAAGCTGTTTTTTAATATCAATTTTGCATTTATCTACATCTGATTTTTATTGCTTAGTGTTTATCAATATAAATAGTTACACCATTAATATCTGAAAAGATAAATCTGAATTTTCTTTTCGTTAATGAATGTAATCAACATGCTTCTAAATTTAAAGATTATTATAAAGTTAATTTTAAAAATTACTTCTGACACTGTAAAAAATTAAATTATATATAAATTTATTTGCATTACGAATTATAGAACACTTAATACCCCGTTAATTCTTGCAACATCTAATTCGGCAAGTAACTGAAATATCCAAATTTGCACTTCTTTTAGTTTGCTAAATTTTTCTCAGTATACCTTTGCTTTAGAGAGTAGGAAATTCTGCCGATGTTCATGGCAGGTAATTACGCACTTTATAGGCTCTAAATAAATATGACACTAACAAACCAATGAAAATTATGCATCGATTGCATTCTAATTCTAGATTCATTCTCTACTAGTGTGAAAAATTTCAAGTTTATTCCTAGGGTGACCAAATCATCCAAATGACAGAAAACTGATTTTCAAGCTCTGTAATGTAGAAATATAACTGGATTTATATAGCATGGAGACGAAATAAATCACTCACCTGTATTTCCACTCTCTAAAGATTTTAAAATGTAGATATACATGTTGCGTCGCAAACGTTTCGCGATTTTCTTAATCGTTGTTTAAGAACCTCCATGAAACTGAATAAAAGCATACTGTCTTACCGCCACGAGAAAAACCATAAACAAGGTTGCCTCAAGTAGACGAGTCGAAGAAAGGAGGGAAACGGGTATAAAATCAAGCGCAACATTTGGCAAACTAAGTGCACTTCGTTTGGCGAGGAATTCGTTTTCGACCGAAGTACAAAGCGAAATGAGGCTTCCACCGATTCTATCTGCGCCAAATTAAATAAAGCCCTTTCCTTCACCCCCAAAATGCAGTGGAATATCTCGTTTCCATAACGACCGCCACCAGCGTGTCTGGTGTCTGGGGTTTTTCTCATGCCGGTAAGAGAGTAGAGCGTAAGTGCAGAGTGTATGAAGCAAGAATCTACATGACAATAAGCAGGAAGAAAACGTGAAACACATTTTGAATGATTCTATATTTTTTTCAAAAATTTTAAACTAAATTACTACTGTGTAATGGTGATGTTCGAAGTAACAACACTAGTCTACAAAAGATATTTAAAAAGGCCTTTTTTCATTTCGCACTTCATTTCATTTGTACCAGTAACAGAGATTAAGACTCCAGGTACATCAACTGCCAAAAAGGAACAGGTAACATCTCTAAGGCTAATATCTTTTAATGTGATGATAGAAAACATAGTTAAAAATTATTTTAGAACAAATTTATTGCTTCTCTTACTGAAAGCGATAAACATCCAATGAAAATTCTTTTAAGAGACCATTGAAAAACAGGCCTGCCTGTGGATTTAAAAACGTCCGCAAGAGAAAAAATGTATCTTTTTTCTTCTTCTTTTAGTGTTGTTTAAAACTGGGAATACAGAGAACAACAAAAGTAGAAGCAATTTTGGATCTAGGGTGGAAACCGTAAGACTTAATTCCCGAAGTTTTATAGTTACATGGGAGCCATTACTGCGAAATGAGACAGACGATGAGAAGGAAGCTTTAGTGCTTTCCACGAAACGGTTTCAGGACTTAACTCCTCCTGCTGACTTCGAGGAGGAGATTTTAACAAGAAAAGAGTTATACATTGTAAAATGCCCCTATATTCTCGTGCTTTGCAATTACTCTACGAAATTGCATACACTTTTGCAAGGATGCGTGAGGACATTTTGCAAAAACAAATGCCTTTCATCTTAAAATTTTTGTTTTTTCGTCTCAACATGAAAAACTTTTATTTTAAGGAAGGATTTTTTATTTTTTCTAGGAAGAAAACTTATATACTAGTTTGAGCTTTAACGCTTTTAATGTAGAGATAATATAAAAATCCTACAAGTAATAATTTTCCTACGCGGATTGTTATTGTATAATCAAAATTATTATACTTAAACTTTATCCTGAACTTCCTGCAAATTACCGTGTCAAACTGTCGTAATGAAATTGCTAGAGGAGCTTATTGGGGAAAAAAAATGTGAAAACTAAACATAATTTTGCGCTTTTTTTGCAAAACTTTTCTGTAAATATCCTCTTTGAGAATATGATTACGTATTGGTGATATAAAATAATAATAATAATAATAATAATAATAATAATATATATATATATATATATATATATATATATATATATATATATATATATATATATATATATATATATATATGCAAATAAATTAGTATTATACTCGTAAATGAACTGCCAATAACTTTCCAGATTTATAAAAATGCTCTTTCAAATAGCCGGTATATCGTCTAAATGGAAATAAATATCTCAAATTTATACTCCATCAGCGCGAAAAAAAATTTTACTCGCTTACAGAAATCGTGATTTTATGACCCGTGAGAAAATAACCGGCAGCAGTTAGAATAAGAGGCATTAGCTTAGAATTTGTATTTGTGTACTGATCTACTTTCGTCATTTCTTATTAAACCAGGAGTTGGCATTTTGTAAAGGGTGATTTTGTTATATTTTCTTATTAATGCTTATCAGCAATTTGTTTTATTTTGCTTTTATTGCATTTATTGAAAAATAAGGAAAAATAGTTCCTTGAATCCCCAAGAGCAAAGAGATGATCCTTTAAAACATTCTAATAAAAGAAGATAAAATTTAGGCACAAATAAGTCTTAGTGTTGCCTTTTTCTTCCAGAAAAACATTGCTATTAAAACGTATTTTGAATAAAAAATAAATATTGGAAAATAAAAGATATGTACTTATTTCCTAAATCTGAATTTTTATTTTAATTAGGTTAACGAACAGGTCGAACTGTGAATAAATCAAATGGCATACACATTGTGCAAAATACCTATTGTTACCCTTTTTTCCAACGTAATTTTATCCAGTTCATTAAATCCAGATTTCAAAAAATCCAGTTATGTTATTCAAAGTGGAGTTCCGTTCCAACATTTCAGTCTGAGTCGATGTTATTCAAAGGAATTTCGTTTATGCTTTCTTTTATCTGTGTTTCAGTTGAAACAACTAACAAACACAGATTTCAAATTTAGTTTAGGGATTGGAAGTTTTCTCCAAGAATATTTAGATTGTGTTTTTGAAAAAGTACATAAAATGATTTTTTCAGATAACGATGCATTGTTATATATTAGTGTTTGCGGATACGTTTATCAATCTTCTTTTGTTTAGGATTATATTTGATTTTAATCCTTATAAACACCACGGCACTGTTCAAGAAATACTACAGTCAAATTTACAACAAAACGAATTTAATGAATGAAAGCTGGTATTTAAGAGAAAGTTGGCTATTAATAATCAACTTCTGGAAAGATTGAATTCCAATTTTCAATTAATATATTATCCAATATAACTATAAAATTACCCAATAAACTGTAAAAAGTTCGGAATTAAAAAAAATTAAACAAAAAAGAACTCTCACAAAGCTACATATAAATCTAGCTGCTTTGCGGATTTTAATTGCGATTCTCTTCAGCAACTGCTTGTTCAAAATATATGAAAAGATTATACAAAGTAAACCATTCAAGACCATACAGATCAACCATTTCAAGTAAATATCCTGAATTTCTCGCAAAAACGCTAATTTCCTGAATGGAATGTGAAATATTTACGTCTGTAGATTTCCATTAATAATCACATATTCGTTCCTGTCTGTTGATGCCCATCTTCAAGCTATTGTAATAAAATGGCAATATTCTAATTCTAAGGACGATTTTCTAAATTTGATAGCAAGGAAAAACTACATCTTTAAAGAAACGTCGAAGCACACACACGCACACACACACACACACACACACACACATCTAAATAATGACACTAAGACAATACTTTCATTACATAAAATAATTCAGGCATAAAAACCTTATTTAAAAGCATTGATAGTAGGATATATAGAAAAAAAAGAATCCAGACTGATAGTTCAGCTTTCTTTCCATATTAATCATTTCCATATTTTTAATTTTACCTTAAACATCTAGGAACTGCAACATTACAATCACGTCAGTTAAGTAGGACCATAGAGGGCTATTGGTAAGGTCTCGGATTAGGGCTGCAAGGCTTCAGGTGGAATCCCGATTCCACCGAAGAACCACCGTTTAACTTGCTTCACGTTAAATCCGCTGGAGTCAAATGCCCCTCCCAATGGTATGGTGTGGAATTTGGAGAGGGGGAGTACCAGCTCAGGTAATTCCTTGTCTTCTACCCACGGTTCAAAATTACGAGGTGCGTCCAAATTAACCCTGTTTTGCTTCGAAACGGGACGTGAATATAGCCAAACTAAACACATCAGAGCTAGATAGTTAAATTTTACGTAAAATAATTCAAGATAAATTTGTGTTGATGTTTCCTGCCAGTGTTAATTGTTTGGACAAACATTTCTGCTTCAGAAGAAACGTTTATTTAATGGGATATCCGTAAAATTAAAATTAAATACCACAACGCAAATTCATAACATGCTCGCGAATAACCGAAGACATGAGTAATAAAATCTTTTTTCGATAAGAAAGAAATTTCCCAACTGAGCTTTTTATGCCTAAGTTATAAGAAATCAATGAAACATAACATTTTAAACTTGTAAACTTTCCTCCATTTACAGACAAATTTTCTTTAACTATTCGCAATTCTGGTTTTAGAGAAAAAAAAAACAAACAATAAAGCCCAAATGCTTCATCTTCCTAATACTGTTGTTGTTGTTTCGTATTCCACTTGTTCTGGTCCTCAGCTAGACCAAGTCCAAGAGTCCACTCGCGCATAGAAAATCACGAACCAGAGCAGGACTCTCAAAGAGCGAACGACTCATGGTAAAGGAGGAGAGTGCAGCTTCTGTTGGCACTAGACCTTAGACGCCCGAGGGAAGAAGTCTGACTTTGTACATTGCCTTTATGCTCTAGCTGGGTATAATGGAATGGCCTTCATGGCTTGGGTGACCCTTCCAGGAGAAAAAACTCTAGACGTACATCACCCATTTCACCCAGGGCCTTCACCCCCGCCACGATGAGGCAGAATAATAGGACTTGGGGTCCTATTATTCAGTGCGGCTTCCTCCATTTCCAAGAAAGGATAGAAAGTTTTTTTTATTAAATAGCATTGTCCGATAATTTGAATTTTGCTTTATAAACTCGCGCTACATACGCATGTTACTCTGTATCTCTTTTGTGAGTTAAGGCGAAAAAAGAGATTGGAGGTTCGCATACGTTGACGATAGTAGCTTGTCTTTTGGCACTTTAGAAGCTCTTAAATAACTTCTTGAAAATCTAAACCTTTTCCTTATGTTCAGATCACTGAATTGATGTGAAAGTAACATATGTTAAGGATCATGCATTATTAAAGCATCGCCTTTTTTTTCAGTTGCTCGTTGTATTAACCTACATATCTCGATAATCTAATACAATAGTAGAGACAATGCTACAAAACTATGCTCTATAGGGCGTTTCCAACCTTTATTTCCTCCCATACTCCTTGATGCGTCTTTTATTTTTTCAACCCCCCTGCTATCATACGCCTCCCTCCCTAACAATTTTTTCGCGCAAAGGCGTTTTTATTAATAATGTTAAAGGTTCAGTTTAGCTTAGGAGGCAAACGATTCGAATCAACTTATTAATACTGGAAAGATTGATTTTGATTTTACATTTTGTAGTGTTGCTGTCTTTTTGAAATGAAAACACCAGATTTTAGAAAAATAATTCTATTCAGACTTAGACACACACAAGACAAGCAACACACATAAAAGATACAGTGCGGTACGTTGCACCTTAAAAACCAGAGTTATTCCGAAAGAAATAACGACCACAACTAGGCCTAAATATCTCACATCGCTTCTCGAGGTCGTCACTCAAACTCACTCGTTTACAGAAAAGCAACCCTAGACTATCAAGGAGTTGCGCCAAGCTTCCGATCAACCATCGCCAACGGTAGCCAAACACTACACATTTAATTCCATTTTTCAATTCCTACTATTAGTTCACACTCTCCCTATATATATATTTCTATATATTTATCTTGTTCAAATTTTGCAATCAATTTTAAACTAACCTCCCTTTGAGCTGGAGACTTGAAACTTTAAACATAGCTCAGAACTAGATGCCAATGCAATATTAATTCGCTTTCTTGTCTGTATGTTTGTCCGTTCGTCTTCCATTTCATATTTTGTATGACGCATGCGCAACACGTTTTTCATTATATCTCGAGAATTATTAACATTATAGACTTGGTTCTTGGGTATATCGATGGCCCATGGGATCACCGAAGCACCCCCATAATTTAGCCATATCTTTGCGCATGCGCAGTACGTTTTTCATTATATCTCGAAAACTATTCACATTACAGATTTGGCGACTTGGCGATAAATTTGGCGACCAGTTTGGCGACTTGGCGGCAAAGTTGGCGACTTTGGCGACAAAGGGAATTTTCAAGATTCAATCGTTAATAAAATACTTTTATTCATCCACTCAAGTTCAAATACATTTTTTTAAACTTGTAGTGGATGACACTTGATGTTAATACAGTTTTTTAAATATTAATTTAATAATTAAATTTAATTAATTTTAGTTTTATATGGGAGAAAAAAATTTCTAAATTAAAACTTTTCTTTGTTGACTTAAGTAGGAATTAACTTAAAATTTTTTTTTATATTACTTGTTTATAATATTGTTAGTTACACGTTCTAGCAAATTAAAAGAAGATTGAAATAATTTCGCATCAACTTATGATAAAAGCCAACATTGATTACTAATGATTCGTTATGTAACTCTTTAGCACTCCCAAATGCGTATTAGAAAATACAAACAAAGGCAATTTTATTTGTGCATCCTACACAATTAAAATTGAAAACATTCGAAGAAATATACTCGTTTGATTAAAATAAAGCGGCTAGCTTTCTCACTCTTACGATTAATATAATTAATTAATTTCTATATTACTTCTTATTGAGTTTCAAATTTCTAGATTTCCGAAATATGTATTAACTTTGTTTTATCCCCTTAAAATGTTGCCACTCGATGTTCATTCACCAAATAAAACTAATGGGATAAAATTTCCATGGATATTAATACCGAAGGAAGAGTTTGCTAAATGTCTTTGCAAGGTCTTCAAGAATCCGTATATTATTTTGATAGAGTGATGATGAATTGAAAAAAGTGTCTCTAGGTGCTATTAAAGGCTTTTTTCATTTTTATGTCAGATATATCTTGGCTGAGAAGAAAATACTTTTATTTATTTATATAATTTCACAAAAATAGCGTTATTGATAACTTTCTTCACAGGATATTTTACTTCCTTTCGTTCTTTAAATTTTAATCCATTTTTTTTATTTTTCAGACACTAAACAGGATTTTATTTCATTCTTTATTAACCTCTAATATGTACTCACTGAGGGAGTGAAGAATGTTATAAATGTATTATACCAAAACATTTCATTGATGTTTTGCTATTTTAAAGGTTTTAAAAATCTGTTTAATAATGATTATAATATCTTAGTTATTATTGTAGAATTATTAGATGATTACTAGGAAAAGAAACTTGACCTGTTCGTGACAGGTTGCTATCGTAGTGAAAACCGATACAGAAAACGATTTTTGAAAGTTGAATCTTTTATTAGAGCATTTATAAAATGTAGAAAAATATACATGTTAACAGGTACTTTCTTGTTTATTTAATGATGCACAATAGAATGTAAATTCTTCAGGAGAAAAAAACCTCTCAAAAATTTCATTCATACAGGCTGCCTTCCTTAAAATTGTGAACACAGTTTATAACCTCGGCAGATTTATTACGTTATCGCTTATCATTATCTCATTACTTTATCACATTTTTATTTTAAACAAAGCTAGTTTAAAAATAGACTCTCCTCGAATAGTAGTATAGTAGTAGTCTTGATTCTAAAATTACTTTGATATCAAATTCTAATACTGCATTTATGTTATTACTGTTATTTAAATTCGAACATAATGATGTTCTTTAAGAAAATAGCGATCCATTTCAATATAGGAGGATGGGCCCACAAAAAAGGTTAAAAAGTAGCAGCATTTGAAAAGTAATTATTGTTGAAGGAATATATTTCCCCAGATTGGAGACAGATGGCGCTAGTTGTCTTAGAGCGGTTGTGCGAGTAGGTAGTTTAAGTTCGCAGACGCTTCAGAGTGATTAAAATTGCAAGCCATTTAGAAAAGCGGTGTCGCTTGTGTCACTTCGACAAGGTTACGTAAAGCCATTCGACACAAACGCCCTGGCATGTTGAGTGATGGTGTCATCCTCCTGCATGACAATGCCAGGTCCTATACTTCTCACAAAACTCAAGAATTGCTGCAAAAGTTCAAGTGGAAAGTCTGGAGCCACACCTCCCATACTGCCTAGACTTAGCACACAGTGACTATTTCCTTTTTCCGAACTTGAAGGAACACTTATCTGGAACAAGGTTCTCTTCAAGCAGTGATGTGAAAACAGCTGTCGAGAAGTGGCTCACTGGGCAGGGAGGTGATTTCCACCAAGCCGCATTAAACCAGTTGCTGCTGCGTTTAGATAAATTCCTAAATAGACTTGGTGATAATGTGGAAAAGTGATCGGCAACTATGCCTTTTAATTTTCTTCCGTTTTCCTGTGTATTGTTAATAAATAATTTTTTATTACCTTTGTAAACTTTTTTTTGGATCCATACTCGTATTTTATGAATTCAAATTTTGATAAATTTTCTGTTGTGATAAAACTTACTTTTAAATTGATGCTTTATTTTCATTAAAATTATGTTACACAAACAAAAACAATGAAACAGAATATACATTTGATTTATGAAAAAAACATGAGCAGTAAATATTCATCTGATAAATAAAATAAATTCTATATATGGTATCAGAAGCATAATTGCGTGATACATCACCTATTACAAATAAAAAAGATTACTTTGCAAAAGAGAAATCAGAGAACAATAATTTTGAATTGCTAATTAAAAGACCAAAATGGGCAAAACAGGATTCAATTTATAATTAATCAAGTAACGGTAATTTTATTTGAACTACATGTTAATGAAGATTTTATTGTTAAATAATAATGGTAAATAAGGGAGGGTTTTATTTAATAATAATAATTATTATCTCATGAAAGAGGGAAAATAGCTATTTAATCAAAGAGTGCAAAAACTATTTCTGAAATATCTGTGACATTCCGCCGTTTAAAATGTTGCAGTTTGCAGAGTTAAAGTACTTGTTTGTTAAATATTAAATAATAATTTAATGATAACTTATCTCAGTAAACTTCTCAAACATTTGAATATTGATTTATGGTATTTTTATTTCTTCATTTCATGTAACACAAAAGAAATTATTTCGTTAATTTAAAATTTGTAATTTTTTCCATTCCCAAAATAAAATCACAGAAACAAATATCACATATAGCAAAAACTTCGCTTCCTTTCCATGATTTCACAATTATTTTTATCGCAAGAAGTCTTTCTGAGAAAATACTTTCCTTTTCTTTTTTCTACTTCTGATACAGATTTTTAATGCTTTCCTTGTAGAATGTTATGCAAACGCATAATAATTTAACGAGACAGATTTATATTTCTTGCAATGTCATTTCACATTATCCATAAAGTAAATAAATATGCCAATAATCCTTTTACTTTCGTGTTTTTTAAAAAAGGTTTCTTTTCCACAAAACACTCCCTGTGTCTTCATTTCTACGTCCCTTTTTACCATCTGAACTCGGAATATTTTTGCTGTTGGTTGACTTTCAGTTCCAATTTACCCAGAATAGAGAGACAGAATATCAATTTTCGATATTCCATAGAATTCTTTTACAGATTTGCACCCAAATAATATTTTAAAAAAAGAACGAGAAAGAGACGCATAGAAATAAAATTTTTATAAAATTCGAATATACTGTTCTACTTTCATGACCAGAATAAAAAGAAAAACAGTGCTAATTTCTTTCTGGATACGATTTTTAAGCGCTCTGATTTCTCTTCTCAAAAATGTTACAATTTATTATGGTAACAGATGGAAAATTCTTTGAAGAAGCCAGCATAGAGCAAAATTTAAAAAAATGTAGCAAAAGGAAATTAATATCTATGATCACCAGCCAGAGTTGAAACAAGCATCTAAATTCACGATGTAATAACTTGATCACAACACTTGAAATTTCAGGTAAAGAATTCAGCGCAGCGTTCAAAACTAAATAGAAATATGTATTCGGTGGTCCAAATTAAGCTCTAAATTATAATTCTATAACTTTTGGATATTTATAATGGACATGTGAAACTTGTATTTTCTATGGGTTTGAGGGAAATTCTGGCTCAGACAATAACTTTTTCAATAATCAACAATCGGAATGCAAAAAGGATAGATTAATAGAGATATAGTTTTAAAAAGTTTGCCGTGAAATTCCTTGTTTGCTAGACCGTAGATATTTAAATCTATCGTTCTAATTCAAATAATAAATTGTAGATGAGTTCTTAGCTCTTAAATTATAGATGAGTTGTCTATGAGTTCTTATTCAAATAATAAATTGTAGATGTATCGCATATGTAAATATTTATCCTATAAACATTTAACCCATCTTCTCCGAATAAAATAAGCATATATTTTAACAATTATCTTTATGATTTAATTCATTGAAGACTTTCTATGTGATAAATTTATTTATTCGATCGTTAGGTACGACTATAAATAAATCAAAACAACTAAGGCACGTAATATTTTGCTTGCACTTCCTCATAATTTATTTTTACAGTAATTTTAAAACCAATAAATCAAAAAATCATTATACGTTCAATTTAAGCAGAAATAAAAACATTTATATTCCAAAGTTTTATCAAAATTTTAGTCAAGAACGAAGTAATTGCATCTACAACTGGAATTTAAAAAAAATCTTAATAATGGAATGAATTCACGTGACGCTATAGGGTAAATGTAGCTAAGCATATCATCTGATATCTAACTACACGTCCTGTGACGTCACCTTTGTTTTTCTCATGCAAGATGCCCTATGAATTCCAAAATAAAATCGGAGTGGCGCACTGATGTTATTCTGTTAGTCACGAAATGAAACACTATCATTTATAAACACGTGAAAAGTTTTTTCGCTCAAGAGCATAAGAAAGATTAGTTGAAAAAAATTAATTAAATTAAAAAAAAAATTTTGATTAATTAATTAAACGTATGGGCAATCTGACAAAATATTAAAAGTTCAAAGTAAGGATCGATTAAGAATTTAATCGTCAAGGTACTAAAAAATTGAATAGAGTAATATCTCCTTTTTGACGCTTTGAAATAGAGCATAAAATTTAATAAGAAGAACATTTATATTACATACCCAGTATTTGTTACATAAAGAATCTTAACATGTTTTTAACAGTCACGAATGCGTCAACTATTCAATATAGCAGTTAGTAGAATTTTGCATGAAATAATTATGTTTTCATTGGATTCCAAATAATTAAATTAAGATTAAAGAACAGAAATATCAGGCTTTTAGCAGTTCTAAATACTTTGCTCTTTGAAATAGAATGAGTAAAATAAAAAGAAAAAGGTAAAATGTGCAATTTAAAAGTCATCTTAAAACGATTTACAATACAATTTTTATTATTTTTATTATTATTTCCCTTTTCAATAATTGAAATTCAATTTTTATGTAGATATAAATTTGGATAGGACCCTTTTGCTTTGTAACTTGTGCGAAATATGTGTGGTTTTATGGTTGTGTGTTATTTTGTGTATTTGTGCGCTTTATCTGATTTTTGCATATTTTGTTTTTATCAGTTTTCCTCACCTTGTACAGCTTTTACTCCATTTCTCGTTATTATCCATATTTTTGTGTAGATGTGATATTTTACATCTATATAATTTTTCTTATAATTTGAATTAGTTTCTGCATCTTTTCTCCTTTATATTTTACTTCATTGCCTAATACCATTAATACCACTTCATTGCTTAATTCTCTATTCTGTCTGAAATTTGCATTTGTGTCATTTCCTTTCAAACTTCCTTCAACCTTTTATTGAGCATTTTCTTACTTCTGTAAGCGTTGTTTTGTACTTATTGGTGCACAAGGAGTTTGTCTGAAGAGAATGCAAATAAAAAATAAAGAGTATAATTTTCGTTAATTATGAAAAGCAATGAATCTTCAATGTAACAAATGAGCGCCGAAAACTAACGTGGACAAAAATAATTTCTCGAAACCGTAGATGATAAGGATTTGGACTTGTATTAGTTTCCTTTGTATTTTGTTAATATCAAGTTACCCTTTCATAAAAAAGATGGAAATTTGTTAGGCGCTGCATAATAAACTTTATGTATGTCATAAAAAAGATGGAAATTTGTTAGGCGCTGCATATATAATAAACTTTATGTATTCTATTTACATTAAACATTTGTCGGTAGTGATTTGTATACGAAGAGAAGGGAATTAAAAGCAACAATAATACAGGCTGTGTCTTATTAGCACGTTAATTCTTTAAAATATTCCTTAGGCATTAAAAGATAAAATCTTTATATTTGTTTTTTATTTCATTTGGTTGATATTTAGTTTTTTTAATTCGTTTATACTGGTAGTTGTTCAGAATATAAGCAGAATAAAACAGTTGAATTTAGAAAATGGCTTGCATACGAAATTGTTTTAGATGTGACTTTATTAAATATTTTCCCAGTTTTTTATTGCTATTGTTGTTCATACTAAGCATCTTTTTCCCTCAACAGAAAATCATCTAACAAATGTAACAAATTAGATTGCTTTACGCGTTCGTTAAAGAAGCCGCTTAATATAATGATTTCCAAATATCTACATACAATAGAAGACAGTATTTTGAGTAGAATTGTTTTTATCTGTTAATACAATCTGAATTCAGATCACGAATACAAATTTTTATTGGTTACATTTTATGGGATATTTTTCCTTTATTTTATAGCAATTATAATTATATCTACATTTTAAATGGTTTCAATATGTATGTGGGAATCCCATCAGATGAAACAGAACGCCCATAGGGGGTTTACCTTTAAGGGGTAAATGGATCGGAATTAAGTCTAGGGGATTTATTCGGGTTTCAGTCACATTAATTTAAAGACAAATTATTACATGAAAAAAAACAGAGATTTCAATTTAAATACAAGACATTTATTTAAGAACTAGAGGGAGAATTTTACAGAGGAAAATTAAATAGAAAAGAAAGATAATAAGGAGTTTAATAATTGAATGAAGGCATGGTTATGTCTATTTGATCCTCACCGGGATAGACGTCAATGGGGTTGAAAGTAGTTAATTGAGTTAGTGATAATCAGAAGGAAAAAGATAAATGGGTTACAGTTACCGTTGCATAGCTATTACGTCGAGCGACTTAACTTGGCCTTACATCATGAACAAGGGAAAGGGATTGAGAGAGAGGGTTGCCAGTCTGCGACTCTCGTTGCGTGCTCCTCGGTTTTGTGAGAAAAAGAGGTCGCTGGTCAAGACGTATCATGAACAGGACTTCTGGTCACAATATTGCATCAGCAATATTGTCCTACAATTAATCAACAAATCACTATGGAGTCAAACAACAAAAGATCATGCTCTAATAATTAGAATAATTAAAACACATAAAAGAAAACAATTATAATATAAAAGAAAGACAATTAGAATGGAAGAAATGGAAGAGAACTCGAATGGCTAACTTCTTCGAAGGCCACTCACCATCGGAGTTCTAATATGGATAAATTTTCTGTCAACGGCATGACTACGTAGTCAAAATTATACCCCCTGTGGCCTGAATTTATCCATTAACTGAAATAAAGGAAATAATCTCTTTAGAAAAAGAAAAACTCAATAAAGTCCTTTATAACAAATCCAATGAGAGACTAGAGAAAGTAAATATTTTACCCTCTGCCGATGTAGAAGCAAGAATGACGCTATCGAGAAACATACAACAACAAAGGAAGTATAGGTCTAGAGGCTAGCATACCTAGCTCCATCTATGTAGAAAAATTCGAAGCAATTAATAGAAGAATAAAAGCTCTCCAAACTTTTTAAATAAGTTATCGACGTTAAAGAAATTATTTGGGTAACCGTTATCTTTTTAATTACTCCTTAATTTATCTTAGGCTATAACAAAAGTTGAATGGTTATTAGAAATATTTTTTTATTCTATTAATTTGAGAATAAAGGGAATTTTTTATAATTTTAAAGTGAAGATTTGTTTGAAAATCACGAAGTGTAATAGCCTTAAAATTAAATTCTTTTCTTTTATCGTAAATGCCAATAGAGACACATGAATTCAAAATTTCAATTTCCAGCTCCAAAAAATTTCATTTGTTCAATTCATTATTAGTTTTGTTTAATTTAAGCTCTTCTGGATAGCAATTATATATGGAGTTTAAATTATTAAAATTAAACATTAAAAGATTATCAACGTAACGATAACCAAAAATAAGTTCATTATTAATTAGTTTTCTCTCAAATGAGTGAAGAAATATATTAGCCAATGCACTAGAAAAACAACAACCCATAGGAATTCCCAAAAACTGCTTATAATAGTTAATTCCATTAAAGAGATAATTTTCACAAATATTAACTCTGCAAATTTCTAACCATTTATTTTCAACTATTAAATCAGTATTGAGGTATAAATCATAAACATTTGAGCAGGCTTCAATTAATTTAATTTAGATCCATGCTTAATTTAGCTAAATTGTAGTATCTATTACAATTCAAGATTGTGCTGACTAAATATAACGTTTTAGAATCACTGAATTACTTTAAAAAATCAACGGTTTCTCAATATTTATCTACGTTAAATCTACTGTGCAGATGCATAGTGAATAATATTCTTATGAGAAAATGCTAATGATCTCGTAAGCTGCTATATAGTTTCGCTTAGTGAATAATACATTGCAAAGGATATCGATGAATATTCGCTTAGCAAATAATGGTTTTATTTCAGCCAGTTTGAGAAAGCAATTACTTCTTAAACAAATTTTATAAAGTATTAATAAGGATTAAACTCCTATTTGCAAGACTCCTGTATTGCTTCTACAAAACTTAATTAGAGTTTAGATAATGAATTCTGTCTTTTAAAATTAAATATTAAGCCAGATCTTTTATACTAAACTCTAAGATTTGTTGCCAGTCAACAATTTTTAAAGATTGATTATGAAGATAAGAAAACAGCAGTTTCTTAACAATATTGTAAACTTTAAACTTTAAAATGAATTTTCCAGTAATTTTGCCATAATATATATATATATATATATCTTCTTTCATTTTCTTTTATCTTTCATTTTAGGGTAAATTACCCTGCCTGTTTTTCCAACAACTATCGTAACAGGGATGGTTTGTACAGCAAAATTAGTTTAACCTGGCTTAAGCTTGTCCACATCCAAGCTGCTATATTAATTGTTGAAAACTCCATATATATGGATTGCCTTTTTTCAATACTTTTAATAACAACATAGTTTTTTTACATGCTGACATAAATGTTTAAATTTAATTTTTGTTCATGGTATCTATAGTATATTCAATTCTTTAGATTTTGTTGTATTGTTTAAATTATGAATTTTTGGTATAGGATTGGCTTCATGATATGTCTTGTTTACTTTGTTTATGTAAGATCATATATAACAAGTTATATTTATATTTAGATTATATATATATATTCTGTAAAAGGCTGTAAAAAAAGACCACTGGTCAGAATGCCCTGATATTTCATCTGAGTTTACGTGAAGCAATGAGAATTTGTTCTGCGGAAGAAAAAAATAGTTCAAAAGTTGACCGATAGATGTCTCTGTACTCGTGATAAGATGCTGAAAAACGATTACTTTAAAAGATATGCTAATTTCAAGATGCTAAATAAAAGACGTGACGTTGTTGTGGCATTATTTGTTCAAAGCCCATCCACCACGACAAGGTGGATGGGCTTTTTCCTACACAGCAGATAGGAAAAAAAATCATCGGTTTTTAACTGTCCCTAGGCCAAAAACCGTAGAAAAAGCAAATTATGATGAAACCATCAAGAAAAGGAAGTCGGCTTCGGCTTGCTTAAGAAATGTTCAATATGCTTTCCACCGTTTTCTCCATGAGCTGAAAGCACAAAACAGCATGCTCCACAACAGATCGGAGTGTTTCAGCGGTGATATTGTGAATGTGTTGCGTAATGTGGTTTTTCAACTCAGCTAAGTTTGCAGTTGGAGCCCAGTACACAACATCTTTCAGGTAACCCCACAGCCAGAAGTCAGGCCAGGTAATCGTGGCGGTCAGGCTGTTGTGAAATGGCGGCTGATAATCTTGTCATTTCCAAAATGCAACAGCTGCTTCACTGGTGTTTCAATGTGCGGAGGAGCGCCATCTTGCATAAAAATTGTGCTATCCACACATCCGCGCTATTGCAGTGCTGGAATGAGCTGGTTACGCAAAAGAAATTCATGACGTGTCCCATTGACTGTACAGGTTACAGGACCCGAAGGACCAATCTCCTCGGAAAAGAAAGGGCCAACGATAAATGTTGTCTTAAACCCGCACCACACAGTCACCTTTTGAGAATGAAGAGTCAATGGTTGCATTTGAAATTTGTTCGATGCAATTGCCGCACAGTCACCGTTCTTGTAAAAAAGCTTCACAAGCAGAGCCCATCCTGCAATGATAGAGTCATGACTACCTTCTCAGACGCAGAATAACAGGAACTGCATGTTTCCCGCCTTTTTATCACAAGTGTAATGTGCGGTGCGCAAGTCACGTCTTTTAATTAGCATCTTAAAATTAGCATATCTTTTAAAGCAATCCTTTTTTTGCATCTTATCACGAGTACAGCGCCATCTATCGGTCAAATTTTGAACTATTTTTTCTTTCGCAAAACAAATTCCCATTGCTTCACGTATATTCAGATAAAATATCAGGCCATTCTGACCGGTGGTTCTTTTTATACAGCCTTTTGAAAGTGAAACTTTAATTATAATCACCCTGCATATTTATGCATTTTACTTATTAATAAGGCAATTTCTTTGTCTTAAAAATATTTTGTAATCTCAACATGATGATGGCCATTGCCATGATTGATTGAACAGTAAATCAAATTAAAACGTTTCCCTGATAAACATTGAATAATATTGAGTCATTCAAGAAAATTTATCCAAATAGTTCTCTCATATAAAATAACTATATTTCAGGGTTTTCTGTAGTTACTAAATAATGAAATACTTTCGCCAATTCCACTGCTGATATATGTCCTAGCATGGCAAATGCAACAACATAAGAAAGCGTTTCGTCTTCCTTTATATAATTATAAAATGAATCCTATCACAAAATCATATGCCTGAAAAAATACTTTCCTTTTCTTTACTACTTTTATTCCAGTTTTCATTCTGTTTATCATACGATCTTCTCCAAGAACGGGTAGGGTGGCCTTGTATGGGCCGGAGGGTTCTAGGCTCGAAACCCGGTTCTTCTGAAGATCTGCCGTGTATGTGGGCCTGTTGCACTCCAAATTACGCTTAGTAGATCAAACACCCTACTTCTGATGTAGAATGGATGTTTGGAGAGGGAAGTGTCAGTTCAAGTGTCATCCTCATCATTTGACCGCGGTTCAAAATTACGAGGTCTGTCCCAAAATATCCCTCCTGTTGCTTCAAAACGGAACGTTAATATGACTAAACCTATCCTGTTAAAGTTGCATTTGCTGGGGTCATTGTAGTATTTGCTATGAATTTTGTTCTCCAATTTAACCATTTCTATGTATGTATCTGTTGAAATGTTCTTCTCCCGAAGAGTAAACCTGCACTCTAAAACCAAAAGGTTGAGTTGGTTCTCCTTAGTGTTGAATGAATAAATGCACTATTTCAAAAATGTCTTGCATTTCAAACTCTGACCTACCCTTTTAGTTTATCCTATGAATTTAGAATCACTCTATAAATGTAAACAATTTGTCAGAGCAGTTAAATTTAGTGAACACTTTTAATTTAACTACGTATCAAGAATACAAATATGAATATATTGTAGAGGAAGGTGTTAGAAATGTTTCCATTACAGAACCATAAAGAAATTATTTCCTAATATTACAGAAATAGAGATAAACGCTATTATAAATCGGCTAATTGAGCATATTAAAAAGGTTTATTTGATCAACTTTAATTTTCTCTGAATGAAGTTTCTGTTTATTTTGTCCTCTGCAACTGTTTTATACTACCAAGAATAGATGAATCTAGCTTTTTTATATTTGCCATTTTGAAAGACAGAAATGAATGAAACATATTCCAAACTGCAAAAAGTAGCTCGCTGTTTCGCTTCCCTTTTGTAATTTAAAAAGAAAACTTACTCTAAGAACACTTCTCAAAGAGAATGTTATTATTCCTTTTCCACTGCTTATATTGCAGATATTTATTGTTTTCCTTATTCAGCAACACATTAAATTGACAACTAGATAAATGCATATTTTCCTCGCCGCTATTTCACAATAACGACGAAGAAAATAATCTCTTGCTAAGCACCTTCTTCAATATTATGTTTGCAAAAGACTTTTTACAAAATTCCTTGACGTCTTCATTTATGCTTTCCTTCCTCCCATAATCACTGAATATCTTTGCTGTTAGCGGGCTTTCGATTTCGATTTAGTTAGAACAGAAGAAAGAATATCGATTTTCGATAAACATTCCACAGAAATTCTTTCACGGACTTACACCGACAGAAAAGCAAAAAACAATAAGAGGAAAATCACATAAAAATGGCATTTGTCTAACATTCGAAAATGCAGTTTTTCTTACTTGACTGGAGGAAAAAAAAAATCTGAGTTTTGATTTTTGGTGAAAGTGAGACACTTTTAAGAATTGGGAATTCTTTCACCAAAAATGTTGCAGCTCGTTACAGAAAGAAACGTGAAAAAAATAGTAGGTCGTTCTGGTGGACATCATCGATCAAAACTTGTCAAAATTGTGCAGAGAAGCTTTTCTCCAGAATCAGTAGTCATGACTGATACAAGCATCAAAATTCGTAGCGTAAAGTCTCGATGACAGTAAATGAAATTTCAAGAGAAGAGCTCCAGCGTTCAGTATTAAATGGCGAAATAGCAATAGAAAATCTGCGGCTAAAAATAAATTGTTAATAGTATGGCTTTTTAATATTTTTAACTGTCATGGGAATCTTAGATCTTTTATAATATAATATAATTAACTTGTAAAATTATAACTAAATAATTTGACGACAAGAAAAATTTACATTTACTGCGCCGCAAGCTCACATTTGCAATTAAATAACCAGTTATAGGGTTTTTTAAGCGCTCCTTTTCAATATTGTATTTCCTATGAATTGTGAACGAAATTCCAGTGCTTTCTTCCTTTACGTTAATCTTTTTGCCTCCCCTAAATACTGAATATGTTTGCTGTTGGCTGCTTCTGGTTTCAAATTAGCCAGAAGAGGGCAGAACAGACTATCGATTTTCGATAAACATTCCACGAAAATTCTCTCACAGACTTGCCCTAAAAAGTAAACAAGGGGAAAAACGTATAAAATTGGCATTTTTCTAAAATTTGAAAATACAGTTTTCCTTTCAAAGGAAAATTGTATTTAAAAAAAAAACACTGGTTAAAAACAACAATGATATTTGAGAGAGTGAGACAACGTAATGCTCGAGTTCCTTCTCTCCAAAATTTTACAGTTTATTTCTGAATGAACTTTGTAAAAATAGGAGACCTTTCTGGTGGTCATCATCGATCAAAACTTGTCAAATTTGCGTCAAGAAGCTTTCCTCAGGGATCAGCAGTCATGACTGATACAAGTATCGAAATTCGTTGTGTAATGTCTCGATGACAACAACGGATTTCGAGAGAAAAGTTGAGTCCAGCGTTCAGTACTAAATAACAATTGAAAATATGCGACTTAAAAATGAATCTTTGATGGTAAGGATTCTTGATATTTGTAATAGTGATGAGAATCTTGGATTCTCTATATCATCGAATTAAGCCGGAGCTAGATGATGCTACGAACACCTTCCAACAATGGATGCTTGGTAGTTTGTAGCATCGTATGGCGTTACATGATACTACGAACACCTTTCAACAATGAATACTTGCTAGTTTTTAGCATCGTATGGCGCTACATGATACCACGAACACCTTCCAACGTTGGATGCTTGATAGTTTGCATCATCGTGTGGCGGGACTTCGACCTGCGAGTTTCCAACGTCAGGCGTCGAACATTCGCTTAGAAGATGTTCCGGCGGTGTCGGTGTCGATCTTTTACCTCCAAGTCACAGGAAATCTCAGACATTCAAAGAAAGCCATTCGTTTGTGTGGGTGCACAACTACACGGCACCAAGAAATTTTCTAGCGTTAATCAGGTAAATAATCATTTTATATTTTAATTTGTTCTTTAGATTTCTGTAAGTATGCTTATAATTATTAATTATTATGCTTCGTTAGAGAGCAGATTTTTATAAAATGCATATTACTCAAACCGTCAAACGTTGGATCAAGTGTAAATGGTGAAAAATTCACCACACCGTGTAACAGAAATACTTGTCTCTGGAATTGCCTAATAATATGACTCAAACGTTGGATCAAATGTTTGAGTCAAGCTTCAAAGCATCGTATAGCAATGACTTTAGATTCGTCGACATCAGACTGAGAAAATTTTTTTAAACGAATGAAATTTAAATTTGAAAGATACTGCAGTATATTGAATTTCACTTTTATTGTAAAATAACTTTATATAAAATAAATTAAATTCAGAAGTTCGATAAATAAAAAATGCTAACATTTCGATTAATACTTTCGCGTGTACAAAATTTATATTGAGAAAATATTTTAATCGTCGAAAAATCGAGATTTTGATGAATCTAGACGTTTCATACTACCCTAGGTTCGAAAAAAATATTTCCGAATTTTGTATGTCCGTCTAAACAGGATATGATCCAACCAGATCTCCTTCTGCTATCAGTAACCGTGATTTATTAATTTTAAATATTTCTTCAGGCAATAATTAACACACTATTTTTAATTTTATTAACTGTTCTTCCTTTATTTTATATAATATGTAATAGAATTTTTGTACACTTTTATGGATTTCTATCCAGCAATAGTTTAAATAGATATAACATGTTTTTATAAAGAATGATAATGACAAATCACTACTCTTACAATTACTCTCCTTTTTCCTCATGAAGATCTACCAATTAATTTATCCTAACATAACTGATTTCATTGCGGTAATGTTCCATAAATTTAAAGTTTTGAGCAATGTAGCATTCGATGTAATAAATAGAACTTTAATTGAATCAAATTTCAGAAGATATACCACTTGGAAATAAAAGTAAACGTTTCTTCTCTATATAGTGTTTAGGCAACTATACTTAAAAAGACTGCTGTTTGAAAAAATAGAAGAAAAGCTTGCGTACATTTCTAGATAAAAATTAGCAACTGTTTTTCTCCAGTGTTCCCAGATCCATTGCAGTTAAAAGCAGAGCTTGTATGTTTATTAACTGAAACAATTTATTTCTTTAATTTATTACATATTTGCATATTCCTTTCTATGGCAAGTGAAATTTTAAAACAAATCGAATTACCTGTTGGGAGTTTTTAGAAAAGAAATATGATCCCCTTAACATTATATCGTAGCGTAAAGCCATTTTCGTGAAGGTATTTACCTAATAACCATCCATTATAGTTATCTATGCTTGAAACAAGTCATTAAAAATATCATACTTTCATAAACATGCTACAAATAGATAAGGTTAGATAATGCGAAAAATTAGATGATACAAAAAGCATACACAAAATTTAACATAATTATGATATTGACGTATTTTCAATCAAATAACTGTTTGTTATTTCGTATTCTTACATAAAATTATTATCTAGTGAAAGATATTTTAAAATGCTCTATTTTTTTCGTGCTTTAATATTTCATTTGTACTATTGACGAAATAATAAACTGATGATCTCAATTTAATTAACCGCCAAAAAAGTAACAAACAACTTTTTAAAAACTAATACCTTTCAGCATAAAGTTGTAAAAAGTTTTAAAATATGATTCAGGTCGAATTTTAGGTTTCTCTTATTGTAAGCCATAAACAACCAATAAACCACTCCTTTTAAGAGACACTTAAAAAAATGGCATGTCTACAGATTTCAAAACGACCTCAGCAGATAAAATTGGCTCTTTTAGTGTTGTTTAAAACAAGGAATGCGGAGAATGATAGAAGAAGGAGCAATTTTGGATCTAAGGTGAAACTGCGAGACTTAATTCCCGAAGTTTTATAGTTGCATGGAAGCCATTACTGGAAAATGAGACAGAAGAAGAGAAAGAAGTTTTAGTTCTTCCCACGGAACAATTTCAGGACTTGACGCCTTTAGCTGTCTTTATGTTCTGGAAGGTGATTTTAACATGAAAAGGGTAATTCATTGTAAAAAGCCCTTATATTTTGATGCTTTGGAATCACGAAGTGAAATTGAATGTTCTTTAAACGGATTGGTAAGGAGGGTTTGCTGAAATGAATAGTTTTCTTGAGAGGATTTCATTTTACATACGCATTATCTTACCCAAGAAGTCAGAAATTATTATGCACATTATTATAATTTCTGAATGAATATTGTGGCTTCTCATCTGAATTTTACACCCCAATAAGTTATAAATAATTTTGAAATTCAGAAATTTACTTTCTCATATACGATGGGTAAAAGGTGTCAGTGCTGTAATCGATATAAAAAAATCAATCTTGAAGTTTTAATGAATCTGCACGTTTTATATCCGCTCTAGACACAAAATACGTTTTTGTCTGAGAATTCGATGACTCAAAAATGGAACGACATGACTGAATGCCATGCGACTTTCACACCAAAACTAATCATCCACACGAAATTCTTGATAAGGAAGACCGTCTGTGTGAAAGGAGTACGTTTACTCAGAAACGCAACGAGCGAAATGAAGGACATTTAGAGTGTGATTTTCGGACAAGAATTACCAATA
>BGPR01000273.1:70420-86405 GCA_013235015.1 Araneus ventricosus | reverse complement strand
TTAGAGTGTGATTTTCGGACAAGAATTACCAATACTAATCCTTCCGGATTGCCAGTTCAAGCCGGATTCCTTGATAAGGAAGTCTGTCTGTTTGCCTGTTGTGTGGAAGGAGACCGATAACTCAAAAACGCAACGAGGGAAATGAATGTCCTTTAGAGTGTGATTTTCGGACAAGAATTCCCGATAATAATCCTTTCGGCTTCCCACTTCAAGCCATATTCCTTGATAAGAAAGTCTGTCTGTTTGCCCGTCTGTGTGAAAGGAGAACAATAGCTCAAAAACGCAACGAGAGAAATGAATGACATTTAGAGTGTGATTTTCGGGCAAGAATTACCGAAAATAATTATTCCGACTTGCCAGTTCAAGTCGGAAGGATTATTTTCCCTTTATATTAAATTTTAAAGCGAAACTACGGAAATTTCAATTATTATTCCTCTTATACCCATTCATAAATAAATTAAATTGTTAGTAAGAAACATTCAGACTTTCCAAGTTCCAGGAAACATTCAAAGTTAAACAGAGGTAAGCTGAAAATGACAGGTTTAAATCATAAAAAGAATTATTTTTAACAGATAAAGTAATTAATAAAATATTTTGCTCTTAAAACCAATTGCAATATCTTGAAAATATTTCTACGAACTCCATTTGCTAATGTAAGTAAATGGAATTTGTATAGGGTCATCCAGAAAGAAAGTTTCCTGAAGGTCGTAAAAAGTCACCAAACTTAATTATTTGAAAACATTTATTGAAACAGATACAGCACACTTTCAGCCACAACTCGACATAAGAACCACCGTGAGAACAATTTCTGTACACTGATATCGAAGAAATCCTCTGATCGAGAGCGGAGCCCGCTTATGTCTGCACATCGTCGTCAATGGGGAAATACTGCTTTTTCCCCTTTAAAACCCCTGGGCTACCCGAAAGGATGCAAGGTCTTTAACCGATTGGTGGGGAACTATAAAAGCAATACAAATATATCAATATGACACGACACACAAAAGCATTACAAACACAGCACAGAACGCTACAATCACTGCAAAAAAGGGACAACAACACAAATAAATTAAGTAACCTAAAACACACACTCACATGAAAAAAACCCAATACGCCACTGAATCGATATTACACTTAGAGAGAACCATAAATTAATTGAATTTTGTTTGATTTTAATCTCCAAATCTGGAACTAACATTAAAAATATTCAAAATACTTAAAAAGAGGAGCCCCCAGAGTATATCCAAATGAGTAAAATACAAGTATAGCTCAGCACAATACACCAGTGAAAAGAAGGAGACAATACAAATTTTTGTAAAGCATCATTAAAAATTTTACAAAACGAGCATCAGAAACAGACCCCGTGGTCATTCACCAGTCCAGAAAACAATAAAATCCACAAAAGTCCACGTCAGTCAAACAACAATAAAATACAAAAATAAAATGATCAAATTTTAAAAATAAGAAGGATAAAAACAAAGGTATCAATTGGAATTCCTCAAGGATGAATGCTCAATAAAATTTAGGACACTAAAGCATTTTAATAAGTCAAGGATTAACCTAAAAACAATATAATCAGCTAAAATTAACTACGTAATCAAAGTGCTAAAAACTTAGGGTCGGGCGCAGGGACAACCCACCTAAAATTTTCTTAATCAGTTGTGTTAAGGTAAAAGAGGTAAGATATCTTAATATTGTTTAAAAGCAATTTCACTCTGGGCCCTTTAGTGAGTCACAAATGTTGTTACTAATAGTATATGCTTTCATTAATTTATTTATTGTCATTTTATTATGCATAAAATTTTTAAACCATATCTTCTTATTTTGCTCTGTAGGCTCCTTGAGATAGAATTCTTTGGTGAGCATGTAGTCAGATATATAATGATCTGGATAAACAACCTGGGAAATGCTGCTTTGCCAAGGAGTTTATCAGGTGCTGGAACAGATGGCAGTCGCTGGGAAACTGCCCACGACCACACTAGCCCTCATGCGGCACTGCTCACACAATAACTGCTGCAACGGTTTCACTGGGAAGTGTTTGATTATTCCACCTATAGCGCCGATCTCACTCACACTGACTACCATCTTTACCAGCAGCTGAAAAGTTTTCAGGTAAAGTAGCATTTCCGCAGTGACGACGACTTGGAGACCTGTACGTGTAGGCTGTCACAGGCAGGCTCTGCTCTTCGACAGCAAATCTCTTCGACATCGATGTACGTAAATTGGTCTCACGGTAAGACACGTTCTTCAGTTCCGATGGTTCTTATGTTGGAAGGTATCTGAAAGTGTGCTATTTCTATTTCAATAAGTGTTTCCAGGTTATTATGCTTTTTGTCTCTTTACGGCCTCTGGGAAACTTACTTTCTAGATGACCCACAAATTTTTTGAATCGAATTGTTTTTTCATCGCCATCTTTACACAAAGAGTCATAACTGTATACAGAAGTTAACTGAAGATCAGTAGTGCATTGACCGTGTCAGCAAATGCGCGTGTTTTATGGATCAGTTTCATTTAACATCTGGCAAACATTGTATCTGAAAATACTTTCGGAAAACTTTAACACTTCTTGAAATTATACAAATGTATTTCAGAAATGCTGAGTTTACAACTACATAAAAACAGTGATAAAAGTTTCTGGTGTTCAGAGAAATAATTTTACATTTAACTGTAGCAGTAACTTTATGGAAGGTAAGAATCCTCAGAACGAAAGTCTCAAGTTTAATATTCGCGTTTATCATATTGATCCTCTTTTATTACCTCTCGAAGTATAGTCGAAAGTATAGTCGCAGATACCATATAGAATAAATGTATTTGTCACAATCTCTTGCGGAATTTACGTCTTTATATTACTGCTATGCCGAAGAAGTTATGCAAGTATAAAAAATAAATTAATGATAAAAATAAATAAAATAATAATAAATTCATAAAAAAAGTTAAAAGAAAGAAAAAAGTAAGGAAAAATATAAAAATATATAATAAAAACAATTAGCAATTATTAGAACCATCAATCATTTGAATAAAGAGGATTCTCCAAACAATGTATATTTTAAAAAAGTCAAACCGTTCTAACAAAAATATCTCCAGAGACCTTAATTCAGGCATTTCATTAATCAATTTCTTAAGTAAATGCATGTTAATACAAACTTTCACCTGCATAGAATCACGAAAGAGAATAAAAAATCTTTTCTTCAGAAATCATTTTCTGCGCATTTTTTCTTGAACCCCCCCAAAAAAGAAACCTTTTAATAATGAACTGATACTCGCTGACTTACGTGAGCTATTTCGGAAACGCCCGGACTTCATTTCTAATGCTCCTCCCTTCGTCAGCCATCTCTCTTTGGGGACAATTCCATCAAACAGTAGGTACGCAGTGTCTGCCCTCCAAGAGTTTACTGGCAATAAAAGAATAGCAAAGCTAATAAAGTTTTTCTTTGCTCAAATCTCAACGGAAACTCTTCTCTGATAATGACCGTCCGTTGCTGCCACAGTCTCCCAATATGCAATAAAGTGACTTCCTCGCTGCACTTAACACCATATCCATCATGAAGAAGCCCGACCAATCCACATTACATCACCTGCATCCCCGTGTTTAGAACCATTCGGCTCTTTTCCGGTTTGGATGGATGGAGGTGAATTTTATTTTTTTAGAAAGGACAGAAACTTATAACAAAGACAAAAACAAATAATAATGAAAAAAGAAATATACACTGGACAAGAAACAAACATAAGAACAACATGAAAAACAAAACAATAAATTACGTAGAGAAAAAAAAAGAAGAGTCATAAGTTTCCGGAAGTGTGTGAATCAACTGAAAATGATATTTTTTTATTTTTTAAAGTATTGCCAAAAATAACAATATTCTGAAAAAGTTATAGTTAAGGACTGTTAGAAAGATATTTTAAATTATCATTTCACTCATATATAATATTAGGGCATTGCTATTTGGTTACAAATGTAAAGATAACTTAGACTACCTGTCACTAGTTACAATAGTGGCAACTTCAATTATTGATAGAATACCAGAACGAAGATTTAAACAGATTTGTCCAAAATTCTGTTAGAAAAATTCTGCGGAAAAAGGCTACATAAATATAGAACTGATACTGTTCATCACTGCTGGCATATATTCAATGATAAAGTGGAGCGTCATGCGTTTCCAATAACAAATTTCTCTGCACAAAAGAGTTTCCTATTAGCCAGTAATTTTTTTTCTTTTTCCTATCAAAGGAACGAATACAACTCAATATGCACTTAACTACTACAGATGACAAAATACATTTCTCATACTGATAGGAAAAGAATATATCATTTTATTAACACAGACTTCTGAAGAAAAAAAAGAACTGATATCTGTTAATGACAGTAACTAAATGATATCTCACGGTATCGGAACGATAGAACGAAGTCTTTGTCATATTCTTTCAGAGAATTAACACGAAAGAATTATTTTTAAATTCGGTACGTTATGTTTTGAAAATCTTTATTGTCAGCAGAATGTTATACTATTCTTAAATATAATAACATCAAAAATAAACACAAGTTTTGCTTTTGAAAATTAAGCGATAATTTCCACATACAAAATTTTTTCTTTGAACATCCACATCTCATAAATAAGAATATTAAAAATTGGAAGAGAATTCAAAACATTTTTATCGATTATGTAGAACAGTAAACATGAGCATAAAATCACGCTATCTTTTATATAATCAATTTATATTTAAGCTGGAAAAATAATTGAACTTTTCACAATCAGTATTAAAACTATATTACACTGGTGAAGAAAAACCAAGATTGTTTTGCTATCTATTACTTTACAAAGGAATGGAATTCTACTGTATTTGAAATCCCGATCAATGTGTAATATTTTAAAAATAAAATTTTTTACTTCTCTTTACTTAAGAGAAAATGGATAACTCTGAAACTAGCAAATTTTAAATTTCTATGAAGAGTGAAATATACTTTTGTAGGCACAGTGCAGCTAAATCTGTATTCCAAATTTTACGTATCACTTTTGCAGTCTGGGGTGGGAAAATATCTCCAAATATTCACGTAACATTTGCAGCTATAAATTTTAGGACAGACACTACATAATATATATCTGCAGACACTGAGAACTATACAACATGAAAAATATCATAAAAGGTGCTCTGTTTCCATAGCAACCGTGTAGCCTTTCTACATTTAACTCCCACGAGATATTTTTTTGACATTTAGATACTGTTTTATGTATTCCATACTGCCTTAGTGTACTTTTTCATATAAGTCGGAACTCGCATATTGCTCCAGTATGTAGCAACAATTTTATATTTTATCCATAAATAGCTTTAAAATGTAACTCTTTAGATACGCGAAGTATTGAAAACGTAAGATGCAATAGCTCATTTTTATTCAAAATATTCTAATTTAACAGAATAACAAATACATTCTATGCACTGGGACATAATTTATTTCTATGAAAATGTACCAGTTATTTTTTGATAGAGTGGTTTTTACTGTTTTAGATAAATATGAATTTTTTATTGCTTTAGTTGATTTTATTATTCTGTCTGTCATTTGGAATAGTTCGAAGGAATTGTAACGAAATTCTAGAAACAAAAAAGAATAAAAGATGCTCTTTAAATTAAAATTGAATTAAAGCTTTCAAATCTTTTGTATCTTGGGTTTACATCGTATTTTTATGTAACATCTTAGTGAAATAATTTTGCACTACCCGACATAAATTAATCTAGTCATCCGCTAGTTAATAGATTGCATCTTAACTCTAACTAGCTTTTAAGATTATCAGTTTTTAAATTACACCACGATTGCAGCTTTCATGACTGTTAGATTGCAAAAATGCAAATACATCATTTTTCGACTTTGCCAGTACTTTTAAATAATTTATATTTTCGCCACCGAAGTTTCTTTCTTATCTTGTGGCAACTTTTAAATTCTCAGCGGATTTTTTTATAGTTTTATTAAATATCTCAATTTATCATTTTTCTTTTTGTAGCAATCAACTTAATTATTAATTGCTTTAACTTTTTATGAAATTTCTTTTAATGTTTCGATGTTTATTAATTTGTAAATCACTTTTATTTCACAGAACTATATGCTCGCCATTTTAACAGCGGAGGCTTTTCTGGGTGAACTGTCTGTGCGTCACCTGGCTGGGAGAGTTTCCTTTGTCTAGTGCTCTTTGCGTTTTGAATACTGAACATAACGGTCGCACGTCTGGAGGTTTCGAGTTTCGGTAAATTTTATTATTCGGTTCTCGTCCTCTCAGACGTGCACACAGGCATAAATATATTCTATTAATTGATGTGGCGAATTCTGCAAAGCATGGCAAGCGGAATCGACATTTAAAGATCTTTTTGGAAGAGTTACAGGCTGCTGATATTTTGTGCAAACCGCCGATCCTTTGTCATGGGCCTCTTCAGAACGACGGTGTGCCAGTGGAATGGAATGTGATCATAGAGGTAATCCTTTGAATCAAGACGACGAACAGCCTACTGAAAACTTTTTCGAATAAAATTCATTGAAACTGATCATGAACTGATCTGCAGTAAAAATCTGCAATTTCCCCAACTTTTCAAATTTTGTTTCTTGTCACGCCAAGAACACTAAGTTCAGCACAGCAGCAGCAAAAAAATCTTTTTCGATTAATAAGATCTTGCACAGTAATGCTACATTAAAGTATAGTTGCAACAGAGAGCTCTCTAATTCTCTTACTTTCTTTTCTCTTATTCGAATTTAAAAGTCTGCAGCAAATATTAATGTTTACTTGTTTTGTTTTAATATGCAGTGTTCTTTTTTTAAATTTTATCTGTAGGCTGTGTGCATCAAAAGAATCTCTGTACGAATGTGAATTTTTTGTATTTTAATATTCTGGAATATTATTAATTTAAAGCTGGCAGGTAAAATTTTTAATGTGTAAAAAAATATTTAATAAAAAAATTTGATCTCTTATAACAATTGCAAAATTTATTTCAGCTATTCTTCAGCTATACGTCAAGGTTCTTCTAGGTAATCTTGAAAAGATGGGTAATTACCTAAGTGAAAGTAAAAATTGTATTATTTATTGGCTTTCATCCTTTAGCTCCAATTTCACATATCAACAGTCTTTTATAATGGATAATTGAATATATTATCTAGTCTTTCAATGACTTCAGATTTCAGCGATATGCTTGAAACATTTCAGAAAAATCTTCAATGATTCATTTCATGAATTTCTTAAATAAATAGGTGTTTAATATTATATCTGATTTCGCATTGCGAAGTTTAACTTCTCTTGCAGTTATTTGCTTTTTCATGTAAGGCTTCATTGAGGTAAGAACATGCACAAAAAGATCTTTTTATATCCTGACTATTTTTTTAAAATAAAATATAATTGCGAAATGAATCAAATCTTAATTATCTCCAGTTATAATTCTGAGTTTTATAATTACATTAATATAAATAGCACAAGTTCATGAATGACAGCGCATGTATAAAATTTGAATTTACTTCTTAGTCCTCCTAATATTATAGTTAAGGAGCTTTAAAGTTGGATTTCTAAGTGTTTATCTGGTGTGCGTCTAAAACCATAATACTGAAATTTGTTTGTCCAGAGTGTCCATGCGTGTTATTGTTCATTCTATAATAAAATATATTGGAACCATGTCAAAATTATATACTGTTTTATTTTATCCTTACTTGAATTAAAAACGTTATACAAAACTGCCCAATATTTGCAAAGATGATCATTCAGCGTCGGCGCATTGTAAGATCCGAACTTACAGATTATGGCTTTCCGACAACCTCTGTAAGAATCAATTGTAAAAACAATGAAAGAATGGGAAAATACTTTTTCCTGGAACATTTTTCATAAGAAACATTCGCATACATTATATTTGGCATCAGTAAAGCCATCATGAAACCATCAAGAGTTCCCCATCTTTCTCAAGATATATAGCAACAAATGCGTTGCAAAAGAAATACTATGAAGAACTTGTAAGAACGAAGCAAAAACTATTTATTCTCTCTTTGCACATTTTTCTCTTATCCAACCATATCTTCAGCCGCTCCATCTTCTCCGGTTCCTTCATCTTATGGTCTCTTCATCTAGTTTGAAACTGAAGTCACTATAGTAGAAGTTTGTTTAGAATCATTCATAAATAATGATACGTTCTTGTTTTTGAATAATTTATTGTTCATTTATGTGATTGTCTATTCCAAACGACAAGACAAATCAAGTTTTAGCCATCTGAGTAGCTAATCATTGATAATTAAAATTATAATTTTTAAGATCAGAAAGCTAGATTTCCTTTTAAATTTTCAAAAATTATCTATATTTTCATAATACAATTTATTTTAGATATATTTTAATAAATTAATTTTTCTCCGTTGGACTTGTTTTGGCTATATACCCGTTTCGGTCAGCTCGGCTTGGTATATAAAAAAAGAGGTTTATTTCGTATGTTTTGTTTCCTGGGGAACAAGGGCAAATTATAACAAGAAATGTACAAGTAATATATAACAGTAAATTAGCAGTGAAGCCTCAAGGGAATTAACGAAAATAAATTTTTACGTTGAAGCTTAGTCGTCCAAAAGATCACTTTAATTATTTTTTTCTAAATATTTATCTAAACAATAGATTATTTTCTCCCTTAACCAGAAGAAATCCTCTGCCATAGATTTTCTCGTACACAATATAGCGTTTTTTCTATTTGATTTTGTAATATAGTGAATTGAATCGAGTATGTAATGTTCACCTCCTTTGTTTGTTCAACCGTGTCCAAAGTTTGATCTAGATCCACAATCTTAGTGCAAAAAGTTCTTATGCTAAAATTCGTTCATCTAATCTGATGCGTTTTTGAGTTATCGCCTTCACGCATACACGAAAAGACAGACCGAGAAACAGTTGATTGGTTGAAGGATTTGGTCCAAAATTTCTTGTAGGTCTCCAATTGCAGTGATAAAATCAAGTGCAGAATTCCATCTGTCTGTCTCGTTGTGTTTTTGAGTTAACTTCCGCGCATGCGCACGGATGGATAGACGAACAAAGTTTTAATATGATTTCTGATAGGCCATTTTTGAAGTTTGGTCATTTTGTTTATTTAGCCGTTTATTTGAAAATGAACCCTAGGGTGTTTAAATAGGACAGTAATTGTAGAAAAAATGGATTTATGAATGAAATTAAAGAATTTCTGCAAAATTTCTCAATATACAGAAAAAAAGGTGAAAATATGGGTATGTGTAAATATTTTTTGAGTTTGGAAAATGAAATTCACCACAGTTTGCTTAGATAAATGTATGCATTTGTGCATTATAAAATAAGATGTCCATCTCAGTGCATATAGAGTTTGGCTAGAACCATATTTTATCGTTGCTACATGCAGAGCAGATTTTCGTGTTATTAATATTATAAAAAGAGTATCGTGTTTTTCAATAATAACCATAGTTACCTAATCGAGTCCAATAGAGCATGAGTTGGTTGAAATCGATATGTCAGCTAACAAACCAACATGAGGAGCAAAGAAATTTTGAAAGTATGCAAGAAGTTTAGAACAAAATCATTCCAAAAACACTACAATTACAGTTTGCAACACTGCAAGAATGCTTAAGGGAAGTTAAAAAAATTCTAAATGATTTGCCTTATCATGAAATTAAAATTCAAAATTAATAATAGTAATTTGATAACATTTTACCCATACGGAAGCATTTTTGGATAGTCATCTATAATTATGACAACATAAGTCTTTTTTACAAGCATCAAAATATGGCCTTAAAATATGCTGCTTTTTGTTAGATATTGTGTATTGCTTGATAATATCCACAGTAATTGTAGCACGAATAAATTGATCATGAAAGCAAACAAGTAATGAATCCATGAGAATTGAAATAAAATCTAGAAAGCTACGCAAATAAGATAAATTGAAGAATAAAAACTTTTGTTGAAGATGCAATTGTTTTCTTAGTGCAGCTATACGTAAAACCTTTACTTCCATTTAAGAATCATGCCAATATTATGTTTAATCTTGTTTTAAAACTTTTTGTTTTAGAGAACGGGAATCAATGAATGAATGTCTTCTTTTCTAATAAAGAACAATTGTATATTACGTATTTTTTTTATTTATAAACAAAGAAATGATGGTCGGAATTCAATGCTAACAGAAAGTCATTGCACTTTATGAAACATTTAAAATTAAGATTGGAATGGTTCAAAAGAACCATTTACATTGAGAGATCAATAATAAGGAATTTTGGATTTTAATGCATTGAATATAAAAGTTCCTGCAATAGGAATTGAAATAATGCTCTTTCAAATCATTGAAATTTCCAAACAAAAAATTTTGAAACCAAAAATTCATACATATAATTTCTAAGAAATAAATACAGGTGGAAACATTGAATTCTATCGCTATTAAGTTTTTTTCTCTTATGGTTATAAAAGGTAAATAATATTGTGCGAAGAATCGACAATTTTTTACAGATTTCAGATATAGTTTTAAAAAGTAGAATCAGCCAACGAATGCTAACATAAGTCGAAAATTTGAATAAAAGTAACATTTCAAGTCTCGTAAAGCAAAATTTATTTATTTAGTTTCTCTATCATACATCTTTAAAGAATATAAGAGAAACAAAACCAAGAACAAACTGTGAATTGAAATCCAGGAATTTTCTATTCTGTTTGTTCCAGACTATATTATTGCCCAACTCTTTTCGCTCTTTTTTTCCACTTTTCCTATTCGGAGACAGCTTTCTCACTCTCTGTTTTTCGACCGTAAACAGGAGGTAGATAAAATGAAAATTTTCTTTTAAAAGAGAACTGTTTGCTTTTAGAATATTTATAAAAAATACTCGATCTGATCCCTATAAGTGACAGAAGAAATTTGTGTTATCGGAAGTATGAACGATCATTCTGACAGTTTGTTCTTGAACTTGTTTGATTTTTCTAAATATAAGGAAAATATTCCCCTCGAAATCAATTTCTTGTGACCATTTTTGAGAAAACGGTTCTAAGCTTTTGAAAATGTACTTCTTTTTACTTTTCCTCTTTCTTTGAAACCGTTATAAAATACTTATCAATCTTTCGAGTTCTTTCCACCAATATAAATCTGGAAAACGATTGTTTAAGCAGCTGTTTCAAAAAAGCTAGAGATGGTGTTGTTCTCATGAATTGTTCTTTCTTTAAATAAAACAATTTCTTAGTTAATAGACAGTTCATTATTTTTTCAGCTTTCACTGATTCTGCCAAAGAAAGCTTAAATGGAGCTTATTTAAGAGACATGGAAAAAGGGTTGATTAATTTAGCAGCAACGTTTTTGTGATCAGATGATACTATTTCTTTTACCGATTACACCGACAATTCCCTTGACATTTGAGTCTTGGTATACATTTAACATACAGGGTTCCCACTTATATCCGTGACACCTCCCCCTTAACTTCTAAACGGTGACAGCTTAGGCCATAAAGTTGATGTGTAGGTATAGTAAAAAGGCTATGCGCCACTCGATGAGTCAACTTACATCGCCATCTATCGGGAAAATTTGGAATTAGCGGTTCTATCTCTTTAACGGTGAAAGATACGAGAAAAAGTAAATTAGAAAGTTGTAGAGCACTCTCGATTTAGTACGAAAAGTTACCTTGCGCACATTAATACTCAAAACAGAATGCACAAAATGAACATTTGTTTGGTTACGATTTCGGAAATTGTCATTTCATAAAGAGTGGAAGAAAGAAACTGAGACACGTCACTGTCTTCTGGATAATTTATTTATATTGCTCAAAATGCTTTTCGTTAGCCACTATACGCAAGTGCACTCTGAACTGGATTTCTCGCTTCGCTCACGTTTCACGGCGCCATAGTGTTGAAAATCCCAATCAAACAAATGTTCACTTTTTACATTCTGCTTTGAGTATTAATGTGAACAAGTATCTTTTCGTACTAAATCGAGAGTGCTCTACAACTTTCTATTTGACTTTTTTCTCGTATCTTTCACCGTTTACAAGATAGGACCGCTAATTCCAAAAGTTGCCGATAAATGGCGTTGTAATTTGTCTCATCGAATAGCGCATAGCCTTTTTACTATACCTAGACACCAAATTTTTGGCCTAAGCTTTCACCGTTTAGAAGTTAAGGGGTGTAACGGATATAAGTGGGAACCCTGTATACTTGGGTCAAAGGATTTCGAACAGCCTACGAGTGAAAGTATGCAAGAAAGGAAGTCAGCTTTGATTTTTCGCTTCAATTGATCGCCACTCAAAAATTGAGAAGATCAACAAAGCTTGGTGAGGTGGTAGTTTCGAGAATAAATTGCCTCGTTTTGATTGATTGGAGGAAAGCTATCCGTTATTCTCCAATCAAAAAAAACTTTGTTATCATACTAATAGTTTAAATCCAGCCTTCTTAAATAAACTCCACTGAATGTCTCTTAAATGCGAAACGAGTTGGATTTATTGAACCTGATCAGCAAATGCTCAAAAAATGAACAAGAATTTATTTTATTTATTAAGAATTAACCTTTTAAAACTTTTATTCAGAGAATTACTGATTATATTTTATTCAGAAAATAGAGAGCACAACATCGAAGTCTCTTGCTCTTCGAAACAGTTTCTTTCAAATAATTATCATCCAAACTTATTCTTTTAATCTATCTGAAAGATTTACAATTATGTTATAAAAGTTTTAAAGAATAAGAAAGAGATAAAGAAACCTCCCTCTGCTAAAACAAACAACAACAGAAAAAAGGGCACAAAGGTGCATTTTAATGACTTTGAATAATATTTAAAAATTATTTGTGTCATCTTCAAATGAAAAATGCTATCTTGAAATGATTACGACTCAATAATTGAACGTTTTATCCTTTGTAGACATACATGTAGCTTGAAATTGAAGTTGATCTAATGAATGAAATAAAACTGCATTTGCTGATCTTATGATAAATTCCTAAACCGATTAGTCTGTTAATTCCAATTCATCTGGAGGAAATGTGAATAGTAAAAGGGAGAGAATGTGATAAGTACATTGTTCTGAGATTTACGAGGTATGGATGGGTGAGTCAGAAGGAGAGAGTAATCTCCATAACGAGTTAATCGCTTGGTTACTTTTGTGGCAGGAGACAGAGTGCTGCTAACCGATGAGGATTGTCAACTTCTATTGCTGAGAGATCGCGCTCCACATAAAAGGTTCGCTTTTATCAACTCTATTATTGTCCATTAATTTCACAATGGCTGAAAATCAGATGAAAGTTTAACCCTATAATGACGGCTTGGGAGGTTTCGGGCGCTAAGGTAATTTGTACTTAGCGACTAAGACAATCGGTTTTGGGTGTTTGGCTATATTTGAGGAAACGCAGAAATTCAAAAACGAACGCTGTGATTTGTACCAATGGTGGAAAAATTTCACAAGTGAGTAGAGGACCCATTTATATTTATAAAAGGCTAAATTCGATGCTAAGAAACGCAAGCAGAACCTTACACCGTCGGTAAAGAGTTAACTACTGAAATTGTTACGTCGCTATGTACTATTATTTGGTTTTGGAGGGCTTTAGTTACAAACAAGAATTTTGATCCAAAAATGAATTCATACCAAAATCTATATATATAATTCTCTTACGTGGCCACAAAAAAGGGTTGAATTTCTTAATCGCCGTTTTGCAACAACTCTCAAATATGTTTTGTTTACATCTGATTCGCTTAGTTTAGTTTGATTTGATTTGAGACAACGAAATTATTCAAAATGAGTTTAAGTCGGGAAGTTTCAATTATAAATCGAAATCGACGAAAATGCGAAGATGGGTCAAATGAAACTGTTGAGGAATCTTTCCCAAGACGATCCAATCGGAATGAACAACATACAGTCAGGAGTTTTTGTGTATGGAGCGAAGTTTCTGAGCTACAAGAACATAGTTTGAAAAAAAGCTATTTTGTTAATTTTATAAAAGTAAAAGTAAATAATTATTATGGGTTATAATTTTGAAAAGTGAATATGATTATGTTTAAAGCCATTTGTCACCTTAAGCTCTCCTTTTTAAACTAAAAGTTTGTGAAATGGGTTAAATCATTTTTCGAAAGCTCAAATTTTCTGAGGTTTTAACACATAAATAGTTACCCAGGAAGAAAAATTATATCTGTCTTGGCTAAATAATTATTGCAGTGAGTGTGTATATATGTAGCAAAGCTTTAGGAGCTAAAATTCATTGATTAGAATGGATATATAGAAGTTTATTGGAATTAAGTTAGGGCCAAGAAATTTTAAGTGCCCAATTTCTGTTTGATGAAAATAATTTTTATTTGTAAACATCTTATAATTATACATTTTAGCATTCAAATTTCTTTCTAACATATATGGTATAAAGGTAAAATTTTGAAAAATAATTGATGAAAAATTAATGTTAAAATTCAAGGTTTTTCAAATAATTTAAATTTACTTTTAGTAATTAATGTATTTACAATTTCATATTGCAAGCAGACAGTCATAACTGTACGGCGAGCGGGCAAAGCGAGTTGAGATCACGTAGTGATCCCAAAAGAATCGCAACGAGATTCTTGGGGGTTGACGAGCGGAGTGAGTAGGGGCTGTAACCCCCTAGTATTTCTAAAATGCGTGATGTAAAGATACTTTCGGGAAGTTACAGAATTTGTGTTATGACATAAATATAGAATTTGGAAAAAAAGAAAACATGCATATATATATCAGAGCAAAAAAGTCAATGCGAAGATTAATAAAATTCTAATGTGACAATATTCAGTAGGAACAAATGAAAATCGTATATTTAAACGCGTTTTTTATTCATTCAAATAACTCAGCACTACTGTGGGCATTTCTGACGTAATTGACGTGAAAACGAATCTTTCAGACTTAAAATGACCAAATTGTCATTTCATACTTATATAAAATTGATAAATAACTCTAATACTTAGCCTGAAAAATCGTTTAGAAATATTTTTGTGAATAAAAATATACCTAAATCACAAAATGCTTTCGTAAGATGTCTTATACTCTTCGGTTCGACTCTGCACTAAAAGTAAAACAAGATTTTCAAGGCGTTAAGGTAGAAAATTTGCAGATATCTTTATTCATTATCTTTCCATTCTGCTTAGTGAAAGTGCTTTTGTAAGCGAAATGTCAAAGAAGTTGTTGTATACCATCAGCTGAAGATAAATGAACACTCTCATGTTAAATTTATTGTTAGAAACAAAGCTTTCTTTCTCAAGATTACCACTGCCTTGAAATGGAATACAACACAATAAAGAGTTGTCTGGCATGTTTTGGTTCATTACTTTTTCTCTAGTGGCAGGTGATATTTTGCGTTCTCTTTTTACTAATGAAAATGGTTGCTTTTACAAGGCTGTTTCATAAAATAATATTTAAATGCGACCGAGCTCAATATTTTAAATTAGGGGAGCACTGATTTCTTATGTTAGAAAGTAAATCAAAATTTGCTTTAAAGACTTCAGAGTGATGACTTAAAGAGGAGTAAAGTAAGACAGGTTATCTACATTCAAGCTGAATGCAAATAATAATAAATTGTAAACAAACGCTATTGCTAAAAAGTTATATTTTCCTCGGGCTTGAGATGAAATGTGTAGGCAAGTATACGCAATAATTAAAAGTAAATACAATATATTCAGTGAATGGTAACACGCATGTTAAAAATATATTTGTAAATACGGTGCTTATTTGTTTAACTTCACAGAATTGTCAAAAAATTCGAATTTGCAATTTGAAAAAGTACCTTTTCTTGTTGATGGAATTAGTACAAAATGGATAACGATCTTAAATTTGGGTATAAGGACCTCATGATAAATTTCATTTATGTAACACATTCCATTTTTGAACTGTTGAGTTTCCCTATGTTGGAACAGACACGTAGAATTTCAAACCATGGTTTTTTTGGACTCTGGATGGTCAAAAACGCCAAAAATTCTTCAAATAAATTTTATTATTTGGCATTTAATTACAACATTGAGATTAATGCCACTAATACCCCGATTAATTACAACATTGAGATTAATGCCACT
>BGPR01000273.1:58083-70410 GCA_013235015.1 Araneus ventricosus | reverse complement strand
TTAATTACAACATTGAGATTAATGCCACTAATACCCCGATTAATTACAACATTGAGATTAATGCCACTGTATACCCCGAGCTCTGAACCCAAAGGGTTCTCTGTCAGTTGCATGGGTATACGTGGAAGGAAATGCATACCGTGCTCCCGGAGGGAGACATGAGTGTCGTCAAGTCGTCACTACCTCCTCGCCGTGTGGCCATTGTAAACAGAGCTTAAGGGCTTTCTTCGATGATCGCAGTTGAATACATACTAGCCTTAAGGTCCATCATTTGGACCTTAAGGCTAGTATGTACTCAACTGCATAATTACTATTTACAGGGTCTAAGGGCAGAATTGAATGTCGCAATGATGCGCAGTGTCTTCATATAAGCTGCGGCGACGAGTCGGGAGAGGGGGGGGGCAGTTGCCCCCTACTTTTTGAGGGAAAAATAAAAAATTTATGTATTTTTAGCTGTCTAAAAGTAGGAATTATAAAAAGACAATAGTGTCCGGGAAATCTACCTAATTTTGTAGCTAAATTTTTAAATTTGGTTGTCTACGCCCTATACTTCAGGTAATTTTAGATGTCTATAAATTTTTTGCCCCCTCATTTATTCCACCCAATCGTCGCAACTGCATATAAGAGAAAGTAATAAGTGTAAGAAGAAAATTTTTAAAAATCTTGAGTTATTTTATATTGAATAAATTGTAAGAGTATTTTGCTAATAGAGGCGCATTTGTTGTATGATATATCTCTACGAATAATAAAGGAGAATGTATCTGTGTGTTGGTCCTCTACAGGGCTGACCACTAGACATAGATCTACGAAATTTGGTACGAACATTCTTTGGAGGGTCGGAATGTGCACCTCGGAGCCGTTTTCTTGAATTTTTAATTAATTAAAAATTAAGCGAAATTTTGGCGTTTTTTATTAATAACTTCCGAAAATATTACAGCACAAAATCCATTTTTCCGCCATCTGAAACTGCAAAAAAATTACCTTTGCAATGATATGAATTATGGTGCCGTACAATTTTTTTTCTAATTTTAATAACTGTTAAAATATATTTTTTGGCATAATTTACAACAATACTTTTCATTGTTGTAACGCATTTCAAACCGTTTTCCTTTTTAAACAAATATTTAATTGCGTGAGTCTCTACCATTGTTGAAAGCTAAGAAAATGTCTTTCTGACATTACTTCCTTCTTTTATTTGATCAATTTTTCTGTGAAATCTGTAAAGGGAGCCCTCAAGATAATTGTATATTGAAATAATCCAGTAAACTGAAAGATTATCGTTGCTATGTTTTAATACTTTTTATGAGTGTGTTTTAAGCCAACTAGTATGCTTCTGGACGTAAAATGTGCCGTGCCAAAGTAATGTTGAAATCAACTGCGTATTTTACATTAATGTAAACAAGTAACAGAAAAAGAGTGAAAGGCCACGAAATGAACACGGGGTAAATGTCTAGAACAATTTGAAGTTTACAACTACTTTTTAAGGGTACCATGAATATAAAATTATTTATAAGTGATTCAGTTGAAATTTTATTTCTGGCGATCAATCTGATCGCCGAAGGCGGCTAGTAAGGTTTTAAGAATACAAAAATACTCATACTTGAATTTCTGATGCATTTCTTTATTGCTATGTGCTTTTGTTTATTGCTTTTATTTGGAATTTTGAAGCACGCTTAATTTTGTAAGAGACAGTCAAACCCTGGTATAAGGAATCCTCGATTATAACGAACTTTTCAAATGCTCCCAAGCGAACTCCTATGCAACTAAAGTACTTTCAAATGCTTGGAATGAATTTCAAAAGCAAGGAATTTGGATATATCAAACCAAAACTCTCACTTTTCCTCTCTACCAGCTCTGTCTTTCAGAATCATCTGTTCCTCTCATTCCGTGGGTGATTTTTTATCCACTAGCTAGGGCTCATTCATAACACGCACTTTATTATCTCTCCGTCACCGTGTATCGATACCTAAAGGAAAAGATCTATTAACAGCGAATATCCTGTGATGGTCGTTGTTAATACATCTTTACTTGTCTAATCCTGCGATGGTCAGTTACAGTTTCAATCCCTCACACAGTGTGACAATCGGCGGGTCGACAAAGGAACGGTTATCACTCAGCCGCCTTTCTTTGTATTCCAGAGGGAATGCCCATCCGTTCCCCTTGTGTCTGACAAAACTGCTGAGAGATGGTACATATACCACAACACAGTCTTTAACTTTCTTTAGTTCGATTTGCTGAATATCGTTTGGGTTTTTGACATCTCGTAGATTTAAAAGGGGTAGACTTTTAGATCAAAATTGTAGACCTGGCACACATTTTTGACAAACTTCGTTTACGTAAATTCTGTCGATCTAACTACCTGTCCTTGTGTATATGAACACAATTGCCCGAAAACTCAAAGAGCTGCATGGTTGTATTGTTTCGGGAAAGTAAGTTTCCCGGAGGCTGTAAAGAGACACAGAACATAATTATCTGGAAACATTTATTGAAACCGATAGAGAACACTTTCATCGACGTCTTAAGACCTTGAGGTACAGTATGCAACTTTATAGATCGGACAGTCGATAATAACTCGGGGAGTTATTATCGGATCTTCACAAAACTGGTGTCGATGGAAATGTCTCGAGGAGACAGGTTTACGTGAATCTTACGGATACGGTGTGCTTCTTACGGGTTAAGATGTATCAATAGGTAGAGATGTACAATCCTCATCTTTATAGATCGTACAGTCGCTATAACTCGGGGAGTTATTATCAGATCTTCACAAAACTGGTGTCGATGGAAATGTCTCGAGAAGTATATTCCGAATAAACCTGTCTTCTCGAGGCATTTCTATCGAACCCAGTTTTGTGAAGATCTGATAATAACTCCCCGAGTTATAGCGACTGTACGATCTATAAAGGTGAGGACTGTACATCTCCACCTAGACATACATCTTTTGTACCAATCCATATGTATTAGTTAATTGAGAAAGTAATTTTCCCCGAGGCCGTAAGGAAACACAAAACATAATTACCTTGAAGCATTTATTGAAACAGATATAGCACTCTTTCGGCTACCTCTCAACACAAGAACCACCGGAGTTGAAGCACGTGTCATACCATGAGACCAATTTTTGTACGCCGGTGTCGAAGAGATCGGCCGCATGAGAGCGGGACAGCCTGTGACAGCCGTCTGTCTCCATGTCGTCGTCAGACAGACTGCTTCGCTCTTGAACAGATGGTAGCAGCTGGGAGACTGCTCCTTGACCAGTCTCTCCCCATTCGACGCTGTGCACAAAATAACTTCTGCAGCGGTTCCGTTGGGAGGTGCTTGATCAACCCGCCTGTAGTCCCGATTTTGCTCCCAACGACTACCATCTGTTCCAGCATATGAAAAGGTTCCTGGTGAAGCTACATTTCGCCAGTGACGAAAACGTGCAGACGGACGGCTGTCACAGGCTGGCCCCGCTCTCAGGCGGCGAATCTCTTCGACACCGGTGTACCGAAATTGGTCTCACGGTACGACACGGGTTCAATTCCGGTGGCTCTTATGATGAAATGTAGCCGAAAGAGTGCTGTATGTTTTTCAATAAATGTGTCCAGGTAATTATGTTTTGTGTCTCTTTACGACTAAGGGAAACTTAATTTTGGATGAACCAATAATTTGTCATATTGCTTTATTACCAGAATTGTAGATCTATATCGAGGCTTGGATATGTTCTTGTGTATATGAATGCGATATCTCCAAAATGCTGGAAGCTAGATGCATATTTTTTAGTATGCGATCTTTATACCAAAACTATACATCAGTATAAAATTTTGAACTTAACTGTCAAAGGGAAGGGGCACTATTTCAAAATGCATCCTCGATACCCTTCAAAATATGACGAAGTTAAACACTAAGCGCGCTATATTGTGATAGAACATGAGAAAGGCGAGAGGAGAACACTTCCACTGGCTTAAGACAATAAGATGTGAGAAAATTCATCATATCTCCCCGCCCCCAAATTCTTTCCACATATATTTTTATATATGTGTAATAATTTCACATTTTTCTATACATAAAACGCTTCTTAACATTTAATTAATAACTGATTATTTCTACTTAAATTCTAATATAAGAATAACTGTCACTGCAACTCACAGAAGTCCGGATTCAACCGGCTGTACTGCCTGTGTGCATGATCACGACGACAGGGGTGCGTTTCCGTATTGTTTGTAGCTTTCGGGAGTTCACCTTTTTGGACCTACTTAAGCTCACCGTGATGTTGTAACTCTCTCTTTTATAATCGTGTAATTCACCTTCACTTTTCGCGCCCTTTCCAAACAATTACTATAGCTTCGATCATCCTGAAATATCTTCTTAAGATTGCGAACTCATCTTTTATTCTTTGAAGATATTATTTGAAGAATGCAAATAATTAATGTTTGGACGACTGATACCTTCTTCAGTCTGCCTCTACACCTCAAATAAAAATGATGTTTTATATATTTACAAAAAACAAATTAAAAATCCTTCTATCTATTCCATTTCCCCTCTGTTTTTAACAAATATTAGCAATAAAGTTATTTACTTTTTCTATTCAATTATTGATTTTTTGAATATCATAATTGAAAACAATTTTCTAGCTCCACAAATTTACTTGAAGATTTTTCATAAAGAAAGAAAAATCATTTCTCAGTCTTTATGTACGTTGAAACCGTTACTGTGACTTAATTTAGATTCGAATTTCCTAAGTGAGAACGAAAAAAGAGAAAAAGTTCATAAAACGTTCGTAATTGATATTACTGCCTTTTTTTCCGTCCAAGGAATGTAAAATACGCATAAATTTGTTTCTTCTTAATAAAGGAGTTCTTTTTCATTTTCCATCTCAAAACGAAAAACAATCTAACACTCAAAATTTACGACAGTTATTTGAAAAAACTTTATTATTTATTTTGAACTTCTTTTCTACTCACAATTTTTACGCGAAGTTCAAGAGACTGAAAAGAAAATTATCTTTTCCTGTCGCAGATGCTCTCGATAACCGGAAAGAATTTCCTTAAAGAATTGGGTTTTCGAGAAGGCGGGAATTCTCGTTCTGTGTGTAAATAAAAGTTTTTTCCCTTTAGGATATATTCTCAGTTAAGTTTTCTTCACAAATTGTGTCATTTCTCACTTGTGAAGCTTAAGTTTGCAAAGAAGACAACTATTCACATCAATTTCCTTAGTTTCTATAGTAGGAAATAAGAAGGATTGTTTTCTGTTTTAACAAAAATAGCCTTCGTGTTGCTTCAAAATTGGACGTTAATATAACTAAACTAAACTAAATCTGTTTTAACTTTAGATAACTTAAATCAGTGTTATTTTCAGTTACTGGTGGACATTACTAATCCTTTGTGAATCGTCTGATTTTAAACTTTTCGTTCAGTGTACTTCGAGAGTTTTGTGAAAGTGTTCTGTCAACTGTATCGTCGTCTGTATTTCTTGTTCGTGATGCGTTTTAGTGTCCTTGTATCCATAAATGTTTGTGTGTTGTGAAATGTAGCGAGTTATTTGTCAAAACCGGTTTAAATATGTAGAGATTTAAGAGTACACTCTATAACTAATCATCCGACTCATAGACTACGAATAAAAAAATTGTATTTTTAAGTTTCCTTTATTTATTTCAAATACATTAGCATAACTTAAGAGAAGTATTATAGTATTTTAATGAGTTATTTATCGAACCGGGATTAATATGAAGAGAGTAAAGAATATATTTTGGTGCATCGGGACCGGGAAGCTCGATTCTTTTAGATTTATGAGCTGAAAAAAATATTGAACATGGAATAAGTAGAAAGTTGTATATTTCAAGTTAAAATTTGAATACAACCATTGTGGAAGATACTCGAATAGAATAAATGAGAATTAAAGATGGAATATTCCAATAAATTTGAAGTCAACATTGTGGAATGCGTGATCAGCAGATGAAGGCAAGTAAATTGGAATTTCAAGATATTTATTTCCAGATTTTATTATTGCTAGAACTTCAATTCTTTTTTAAAATTTATTTTCAAATTCTAACAATTCTAAAATTTCGGCCAATTTAAAATTCTAATGGAATTCTGAATTGTTTCGATTTGGATGTCTCGAAGTTTTATTTGATTTTAAGAATATGAGTTTTATTTGAATTAGTAAAATTATATTTGATTTGAATATTTTGAAACTAAGAATCTTAAGAGTGGATGGATATTCAAGGCTTAAAAAGTTTGGAAAAACTTCTAAAACTTCTGCTACGAAATTTATCGACAAATTAAAATCAGAATTTGTTGGTAACCTTGAATCGTTTATTGTCAACATTATTCAAAACTACTTGAATTATTTAACAGAATCGTCGAACAAATTAAAAGTGAAATCCAAAGGCATATTGATGATGAAAGAGAAGTTGATTTGGAAATGAGTATTATTTGTAATTTTATAAAATTTTTTCACACTTAAAGTCTATTCACAATAGAATAAAACACCAGGCAATGTAGCTAAATATTTTTCCCATAAGAATGCGTGAAAGTTCGGGTACTGATGGAGATAATAATACATTTGGAAGTTCAACCATTGAATTTAACGAATTTGGTAATGGAAATAATTCTTAAAAAATTATTAAATTACCTAAGCTTTCGACTGAGAAATATCTTGGAGATCCATGCTTCTGGTTAAACTTTTTGAATTAGAGTGAAGATTCAGATTTTCTTATTTAAAGTCGCTATTAGTAGGTACTGCCAGAAATGTATTTAACGGTTTTGCACTCTCTGATGGGAATTATGAAAAGCCTTTAAATTTGTTGAAAGAGAGATTTGATAGAAAAGAGATTCTTATAAATTCTCATATGTCAAAGTCTTTGAACTTTTTCCCAATGAATGATATAAATAATATTTATGATCTTAAAAGCTTTGTGATACAGTTGAAGCACAGATGAGAAATTGAGAATCCTTGAATGTCACTTCTGGAATGTATAATCATTTACTGTATCCTATCTTAGTTAAATTGGTATCCGAAGATCTTGCCCTAGATTTTAATAGAGAGCGTGTAGATAAACCATAAAAGACCGAATTTGATGTTATGGATTTATTGAATTTCTTATAGGTTGAAATTGAATGTAGGGTTGTTCTTACATAGCAATAGTTCGAGAGGGGAAAAGCTAAAGCCTATGGTTTATCAAAATTCCTTTTTCGAAATCGAAACAGTACATTTCTAACTGAAGCCGCGGGGCCCCCCCCCCCCGAAAAAAAGAAAGAAAAAGAAAACATTTGATAGATTGCAGGATCAAAAGCTACGGGAAAGACCACAAGTCACGAATATTTGGCACCGGCCGTTTATAAAAAATTGTTTATACTCTTCACTCGCATTTACAGAGTTGCGAAGAATTAAATATCGAAGCGAAAAAACATATACTTGGAAAACAAGGCCGTCGTTTCCTTCGTTACAGCACAGCCGCCGCCGTCGTTTACAGCAAAATTTAGAATTATTCAATGCAGGAAAAGGCAGCTTCACGAAATTTGCAATAGGAAATATAACAAATCTATTTGTTCCCAGTTAGGAAGTAAGCCGAATAAAAATGAAGGACACGAAATAGTTTCGGCGCAAGTATGACAAGCAAAATCGTGAAGCTTTCCGCATTTTTATTTTAAATATTTTATTTATTTATAGATTTTACTATGGCAATTAAGACTCTTTTAGGAGACAGTTCTTTTCAGAAAAAATCTTTTTAAATATATATTGACTTTCTTTTTTAAATTATCATTTGTATATTATTGTTACACTTTGAATTGTTATTTTGGTTGTGGTTCTCCCACACGAATAGTCCATATTACTAGATGCTACTGTATTTCACAGTATATGAATACATATGTCTATTTTTAATGTATTACATGTATTATTATTTTTGAGGGTTATATTTTTATTCTGTATTTGTTTTAATTTTTGAATGTTTATACAATGTAACTCTTTTTTCTTTGTACTCGTCCCCTCCGACCATTAAAACGCTAATTGTGGGTGAGCGGTCGGAAGGAGAAATAGGTAGTTTCGGCGATTTTAAATAGTAATGAAACTACTACGAATGCTGCAAAAGTGCTCTACAATAGTTCGTTACTCGCAAGGCGATAATTTTGAGCCAGTATGGGTTAGAAACCAGGCTATTCATCAAATGATGGATGATTTCCCTAAAGGTAGAAGTGTTCCATCTGGACTCTTTGACAGGGTAGTTGTGGACTCTGCTGATTACACTGACCTGCAGTCATTAGGCTTGCACAATGTTTGTTTGCTACTACATTATTATTCTTTCCTGAACAAAATACTGCTGTCGTTTCTTTGACTTTTAGTTGGAGCTTCGCCCATTATCTGAAGACCGAATTTTGGAGCAGATGGACCATGGAATACTTGACTTAATTGCAGCTAAGGAAAAAGTGCAGTTCCGGGCAACCTAATCTGAAGTTTGGACAATCAATTCTAGTGAAAGATTTTATAAACCAATTCAACACCTTGCCTTAACCCAGAAAGTAAAACCTGGAGAGGATGATTTTGTTAGAGTCGTTGAACTGAAATCACGTACAAAAATGTTACGCAGAGTCATCAGCAAGGTGATTCCTTTATGCTTTCCTGATGTTGGACAATCAATTATCCTTTCCTGTCAATCATCAATTATCCTTTGTGTCTAACAAAAGGTGGCATATTCCTGATGGATATTAATTCTCTGTGAATCGTCTGGTTTAAAATTTTCTAAAATTCTGTTAATGTGTTCCGGCAACTGTGTTTTCCTCTTGTGAGATGATGCAAGAATCATGGAAGCATCTCATATTCACAAAACTGGTAGAGACCAGTAGTATATTAAATGAATGTTGAGTAATTTGGCATTAAATGCAGCGAGGGTGGTTCTGTTTAAAAATAATTTTAATTTCAACACATCTGATGAGTTATTAGAACTTTCATTAATTTTATAACACGGATAATTGAATGCATAATATTGAATAGGAAATCTGCTCTTATAATCACATTTTGATTTAAAAAATTCTCAAACTGCTGTTATCTCAATTAAATTGTTTTATAATAAGTAGCGTGGTCGGTTTTGTATTGTAGATGGAATAATTATGATGTCATCTTACATGCACTCGGGTATTGTTTTCTTTAGAGACCTCGAAATCCATGAAATGGTGGTTGGTTATGTTGTTTTTCTTGTTTAAACAGCATTTGGAAAAGTGAATGTATATTATGTTTTTGCAATATTATAAGTTGCAGGCAATCTCTTTTTAAATTTAATTTTTATCCACTTCAACAGACATTTATATAGTCGGATTTTCAGCTTATGGGATATTGTAATTAGTGTTGTGTAAGGTTGTTGTGGGACATTAAGATTTGTGTGTTGTTGGGTTTTATTCAGGTTTTTAAATTTATGCAATAACATCAGTTTATATTTTCTGATTACTTTCCAACTTCACTTTTGCATTTATTTAAAGAACTTCAATTAATCCTGTCATAGTTTTTCATGAATAGATTTTCTGATAAATATTTGTGCTTTTGAATCAAAAGCCAGTAATAAAGAGTGGACTTTGATTTTTATATAATAAGTAAATGGGGGCCAGTAGAAAGGAAAATCATTAGGTCATACATTACCCTCCAATGTACCTGGAAGAGGAATATGTGTATCAAATTCTGCAAATCATTTATAATCCACGCTGAGTTTCTTTTAACATTCTTAGACATTTTTTTCATGTTATTTTATTTTTAAAAATACGTATAGTATAGCTTCGAAGAATGAATATTGCATTTTGTCTCAAATTTCTTTCTAAAATATATATCCGCACCGAAAAAAAAACTTGAAGAGTATTTGCTTTTATTTGAATACCAAAGCAAGATAAAATTAAAAAAAACGATAAAAAGTTTAGTAATTTTCGATTGGATTTTGATTATATAAAAAGATCTGCAAGAGAGAGTGGACAAAATTACTCTGGCTGAGTTGTTAAAAGGGAAGAGAAGTGTAATAGACTTTGTAATAAGAAATTTTTTCTGAAAAATCCAATATCCAAATCAGAATAATCAGATTTCAATCAGATTCACTTCATATTATCAAAGATACAAAAAATAAATGAATAACAAATTTTCTAGGATACACATATTGCTAATGGAAAACAAATGACGAAACATTTTAATTTTTTAGAATGCTCGTTAATACAAAAGCAATTGATTCGAAACAAATTCATACCTTAAATTCGGAAAAGCCAAAGTTCTTGCATATTTATCTGAGTGCCAAATCTGAGTTTCAAATATTTGATTTCAGATGAGAAATATCATCTCCGGATGTAATCTTATTTACATAAAGCCATCAGCGATGAATGAAATGATATGAAATGGCAAATGTTCCGTTTCAAAATCGATACTCCTATTATACATCTTCTCTTCACTTCGCTTCTCATAGGAATAAATTCTGATTTCATAGCTTTTGCATAGCAGAGAAATGATCAATCATGAATAAATATGGGAAGAATAATTTCATTTATAAGAAAACTAATAGCGAAACTTTTACAAATGTTTTCCAATAAATTCAGAGCTTATTTATCATTCAATCAAATTATCAAACAGAATCTCAAAGTTTTAGCAAATATTTATCTCCACAGACCTAAGATTTTATTTCCCCAGATGTTTTTTAAGCGACTGAAATTGTTCATATCTAGAAAATCGATCTGTGTACTTCTATATGTGAAAGAGAAGAAACATTTCGCATTATTTGAGCTCGAATTTGCTGAACAAATAAACGTTAGAAAGGATTTAGAAATAAAATACAATATAATTTTACTAAAAGTCTGATTTTCTATAAATCTCACATCACTTAATAATAATATTAAAATACGCACTTAATTAGAAGTAAATTATATAATACATATATATAAGGATTTGAAGTCGTTATATGATATAAATGTTTACTTTCTTGTGTATGATGAAAAGTACTATAATCGTCAAAAACTTCAAACATGATATTTTAATTAATTTCCTTGTTTTAGGCATCTGATACAAACATTTTTGTAATTTCGTGTGTTTTACTATTGTGGTATAATCCGGCTCTTGTGCCATTAAATTATAATACCCGATCCTATCCCATGAACACAATAATTTAAAAGAGTAACGAGCCAGACAGATAAAATTTGGTCTTCAATCTTTGCAATAAAACTATCGACCTCTTTAAGTCGTTCGCTACCAACCGCCACTATGTCACACAGCCGTTTCTTACCAAAGACCGACTTTACATATATGTGACAGACGTAATATCTATTTCAATTGATGTCATACAATCCCGAAAAACATCTTGGGATGTGGTGGACGTTTTTCCCAGGAGTCCGTGATAGTGAAAGGGCTAAATTTTGGCGAAGGGAACTTTGTCTGTTGTCCGTCCTTGTCCATGTGAAAAAGATAACTCGAAAAAACGACGAGATAGAGAAATGGAATTTTGCACATGGTTTTATCGCTATAATTGTTCACCTGCATGAAATTTGGACCAAATACTTCAATCAAAAAACGAAAATTGTGAACATTGTACACTCGACTCTCTTCACTATACTACGAAATCAAATGCAAAACGCGCTATGTTGTGTACGAAAGTGAACATTGCACACTCGACTCTCTTCACTATACTACGAAATCAACCAAAATGTAAAATGCGCTGCGTTGTTGGGTTGTTTGAATAAGCAGAAAAAATAACTAAAGTGGATCTTTTTTGACGATCGCTTCAGCATAAAGATTTATTGACTTCTGTTAATTACCTTTATGCATCAATGTTAATTTACTGTTTTATATCGCATTTAAGTGTACATTTTTTTTATATAACTGTTCCAAAGAGAATCAAAGCTTACGAAATCTTTTATTTTATGATATACTACCTGAACTGACCCAACCGATAAATACCAATAAAGAGACGATGGATAAAAATTACTTATTAAAATATAATTAAATAAATTGTATTGAAAATATATTTACTTTTTTAAAGATTCAAAATTAAATCCATCTTATCTTAAAATTATAATGTTATTATCAACTACTCAGACTGCTAAAAAAATTGAGTTTGTCTTGTCGCTTGAATACAAAATCACATGAATTAACAATAAATTATACAAAGCAGGAACTCTTCTGATATCTGACTAGAAAGCTAGGAACGCATTATTTATGAATGTTTCAAACTCTCATTTTATAGTGACTTCTGATTTGCACGATGGAGTGGCAAAGAATTGGCTTTGATAAGAAAGTAGAGAGAATAAAGGGCTTTTGCTTCGTTGGTTATGTTCTTCGTAGTATTTCTTTTACAACGCATTTGTTGCTAGCAATACGTAAACTGAACGGCGACAG
>BGPR01000273.1:9386-52693 GCA_013235015.1 Araneus ventricosus | reverse complement strand
GCAGCAGAATTATCAGGATGCAATGGCTATGGTCAGGAAGTTCGGGCGACCTGACCTGTTTGTGACATTTACCTGCAACCCGTCATGGCCTGAAATTTTAAATGCCATGCAAGGTCGGGAAAGACCTGAAAACAGACCTGATATTGTCATAAGAGTTTTTAAGATGAAGTTATCGGAGCTCTTGGACGACCTTATAAAACGTAAAGTATTTGGGTGTGTAACTTCCTAAATATATGTTATCGAATTTCAAAAACGGGGCTTGCCTCATTGTCACATTTTACTAACATTGGATTCTTCTTCCAAAATTCGTACTAAAGATGACATAGATAAATTTGTTAGTGCAGAATTACCAAACATTAATGTTAATCGAAGGCGTTTTGAAATCGTAACCAAATGTATGGTCCATGGCCCCTGTGGTATTATAAATCCAAATGCTCCATGCATGAAAGATGGTGAATGCTCTAAACAGTTCCCAAAAGCATTCAGAGAGGAGACAGAGGAAAATGTAAATGGCTATCCAGTTTACAAAAGACGGTGTATAGAACCAGTTAGAGTGGGCAAACATTACATTGATAACCGTTGGATAGTACCATATAATCCGTGGCTATCTAAAAAATACAATGCACATATCAATGTAGAAGTTTGTGCATCTGTAAAAAGCGTCAAATATTTATATAAATATGTTTACAAAGGTCATGATGCAGCCTCCATTACATTAAAAAATGATGACATTGTTAATCATGATGAGATTTTAAATTTCTTAGATGGGAGATATGTTAGTGCTCCAGAGGCAATGTGGCGTTTGAGTGAGTTCAGCATGTCTGATAAATCTCACACAGTAATTAGACTTGCAGTTCACTTGCCTGAACAACAGGCTATTTTTTTTAAAGAAGGGCAAGAAAATGAAGCAGTTGAACGGGCTTCTATAAAAGATACCACTTTGACAGCATGGTTTAAATTGAACCTTATTGATGAAGAAGCACATGAGTACTATTATGCTGATATCCCCCAGTATTATGTATTTGATAAACCTTCTACAAAATGGCAGAAGAGGCAAAGAGGGGGCCAACAAGTAATCGGAAGAATGCCTGTGGTTAGTGTGCAGGATTCTGAAAGATTTTACCTTCGAATGCTATTATTAAGAAAAACTGGTGTGATAAGTTTCAACGACCTAAAAACTATTGATGGAACATTGTGTGAAACTTTTCAAGAGGCATGCAAAGTGCTTGGGCTTCTAGATGGTGATCAGCACTGGCATGACACTCTTCTTGAAGCAGCAAGAATGCAAATGCCTAGCTACCTGCGAATTTTGTTCGCTATAATTTGTGGTTTTGGGGAAGTTGAGAACATTCCTGACCTTTGGACTCAACATAAACAATCCCTCTCTGAAGATTTTGTGCATAGGTATTCGGAAGAAACTGGCCCTTTTTACGCCCTTGCAGAATTAAATGAACTGCTCAAGTCTTATGGCCTGAATTTACGAAAAGTGAATCTTCCATCAGTAGACTTACAATGTGATCTCTTCCGATTATCCTATGATGCTATAGAAGAGCAGTCTAAGGCTAATGCAAATATTGAAAAATTAAATTCTGAACAAAGATATGCTGTCTATAAAGTGCTACATTCGATATATGAGTATCAAACTGATATGCCAAAGTGCTTTTTTCTTGATGGTCCTGCTGGAACAGGCAAAACTTTTGTGTATTCGACTCTATTGCATGCAGTTAGAGGAAAAGGCGATCAAGCCATTGCTGTAGCATCAACTGGGATAGCAGCTACATTGTTAAGTGGAGGCAGAACTGCTCACTCTATTTTTAAAATTCCCCTTACTCTGAATGCCACTTCAACATGCAATTTGAAACCAAACACCTCAGAAGCTAAAATTTTATTGGATGCTAAGGTAATTGTCTGGGATGAAGCTCCAATGACACATGTTCATGCCTTTTTAGCTGTCGATAGACTTCTGAAAGACCTTACTAAATGTGATGAACCGTTTGGTGGAAAAATAATTTTACTAGGTGGAGATTTTCGTCAAGTCCTTCCAGTCATTTTAAGAGGTTACCGATCTTTAACAGTTTCAAGCTGCATTAAAAACATAGACTTTGGTATGATTTTTTCGTTATGAAATTAACTGAAAACATGCGTGCTTTTGATTCCGAAAAAGAATTTGCGAGTTGGCTTTTACATGTTGGTGAAGGTGAAAGTGGAGAGAAAATTCAGTTGCCCCCATTTTGCTATCCAGAAATTCAAGATCCCGTTCAACAACTCTTTAGTGACATAGATTTTAAAACAGTGACACCAGAAGAGCTTAAAGGTCGAGCTATTCTCACCGTAACAAACGATTTATCAATGCAAATTAATAAAAATGTCCTGGAGTGTATGCCAGGAAATGAAGTGATTTATGAGAGTATAGATAATATAGTAAGTAATGATCCGCAAGACCAACTCGCATACACCGAGGAATTTTAAAATAGTTTAACTCCAACTGGAATGCCACCTCACAAATTAAGATTAAAACCAGGAGCTATCATTATGCTACTAAGAAATTTAGCACCTTCTAAAGGTCTGTGCAATGGTACGAGACTAATAGTAATTCAATTGCAGAAAAATGTCATAGTGGCAAAAAAAAATTAGTGCTGATAATAACAATGAATCCTATCTCATACCTCGAATACCTCTCATTCCATCTGATAGTAATATGCCTTTTCAATTCAAGCGTAAGCAATTTCCCATTAGATTAGCCTTTTCAATGACCATAAATAAAGCCCAGGGACAAACTTTTGATAAAATTTGTTTAGATCTAAGCAAACCAGTTTTTAGCCATGGTCAGTTGTATGTGGGTCTTTCTCGAGTAAGATCCTTTGATTCTGTCACTGTCGTGTCGCCAAACTCTGAAATTTACAATTGTGTATATAGGGAAGTTTTATGAATATTCAAGTACCCTTTTATGATACTATTGGTGTGTACTATTTATTATGTGTAAATATAAAAATTACTGTTTGCAACATGTATATATAGAGAGATTAGATTTTTTTGCCATGTTTGTACAGACAACTTTACTCCAGATATATTTTCACTGTAAGTGAATTTACTTCATGCTGCTTATGGTGAATGATAATATTTCATACTTTTTGCAATGTGTAAACAATTAAAAATAGAACCAATTTTAATTCAGAGGGGTTTTCTTTCACGCTGTTCTCGGAGAATGATTAAGGTTGCATACTGTTGGCAACGTGTAAATATATAGATTATATGTTTTTTTTGGGCACCGTGTTTGTACAGGCTATTTTATCCCAGATATATTTTCACTGTAAGTGAATTTACAATTGTGTACAAAGGGAAGTTTTGTGAATATTCGAGATGGTACCCTTTTATGATACTAATGGTGTGCACTATCTGCTATGTGTAAATATAAAAATTACAGATAGATTTTTTTGCATTACATTTTAAATTTGTTTCAATGTTGTATATTATTTTATATCTGAGTGGATTGAATATACCTGCTTTGATACAATTTTGTTTGTAGAGCACAATCTTCAATGTTGTATATTATTTTATATATGAATGTATTGAATATTTATATACCTGCTTTCGTACAATTTATGTTTTCGTAGAGCACAATCTTTTGAATCTGTTTCTGTGCTTGCAGCTTATGGTGAATGATAATATTGCATACTTTTTGCAATGTGTAAACAATTAAAAATAGAACCTATTTTAATTCAGAGGGGTTTTCTTTCACGCTGTTCTCGGAGAATGATTAAGGTTGCATACTGTTGGAAACATGTAAATATATAGATTATATGTTTTTTTTGGGCACCGTGTTTGTACAGACCAATTTATCCCAGATATATTTTCACTGTAAGTGAATTTACAATTGTGTACAAAGGGAAGTTTTGTGAATATTCGAGATAGTACCCTTTTATGATACTAATGGTGTGCACTATCTGCTATGTGTAAATATAAAAATTACAGATAGATTTTTTTGCATTACATTTTTAATTTGTTCCAATGTTGTATATTATTTTATATCTGAGTGGATTGAATATACCTGCTTTGATACAATTTTTTTTGTAGAGCGCAATCTTCAATGTTGTATATTATTTTATATATGAATGTATTGAATGTTTTTGTTCCTGCTTTCGTACAATTTATGTTTTCGTAGAGCACGATCTTTTGAATCTGTTTCTGTGGTAGCTCCAAAATGTGAAATATTTAACTGTGTTTAGTGGGAAGTTTTCTGTGGTTGATTGTCAAGTGTATTTTTTTGCATTACATTTTTAATTTGTTTCAATGTTGTATATTATTTTATATATAGGAATTTATTGAATATGTATATACCTGCTTTCGTACAGCACAATCTTTTGAATCTGTTTCTGTGATAGCTCCAAAATGTGAAATATTTAACTGTATTTATGGGGGAGGTTCCTGATGCTTTCACTATATAAAAAACGGCCCTTTTCAGGGCCAAAAAATTTTATTCCTTCTTTATTAAGGTGAAAGCATTAAAAGGAAATCAGCTTTACTTTGCAAGTTTTATTTGAAGAAAAATATGTTTTTTGAGGCTAAGAAATTTTATTCTGTGCCGATTTAAGTTAAAGCATCAGAAGCAAAATAAAGCTGATTCATATATATATATGAAGATTTTAGAATAGCTTCTAGGACACACAATGTCTTCATTATAGCGAGCGAAGCGAGCAAGGTTTGCGTAGCAAACCTGGGAGGATTGCGTTGCAATCCTCCTGGGGGTTGGCGAGCTTTAGCGAGCAGGGGGCAGAGCCCCCTAGTTCAATTTTAATTTAAAAATGCATCTTTTAACTGTTTACTTTCAGAATTATGTTAAAAGACTTTCGAATTATTTCAAATGACGGGCAGAATAATAAAATCATCTAAAGCAATAAAAAAAATTCAACTTTATTTAAAAGAGTGAAAACCAACTATCTAAGAAATAACCGGTACATGTTCATAGCTAAAAATCTTGTCCCGGTACATAGAATGTAGCAGATATTCTGCGAAATTAAACTTTTTCAATGAAAATGATGCATCGCATCTTCAATATTGAAATACTTCTCATATCTGAAGAGTTACATTTTAAAGCTATTATGGATAAAATATAAAATGATGCTACATATTGCAGCAATATGTAAGTTCCGACCAATATGTAGCAATACACTAATGTGATTTTACTGCTGTATGGGAAATAAAATGCGGTATCTGAATGTCAAAAAAATATCTCATGGGAGTTAAATGTAGAAGGGCTACACGGTTGCTATGGAAACAGAACCCTTTTATGATTTTTTCCTTGTTGTATAGTTCGCAGTGACTACAAGTATATGTTGTATATTATCTGTCCTAAAATTCATAGTTGTATATGTTACGTGAATATTTGGAGATATATTCCCGCCTCTTACTGCAAAGTGTTACGTAAATTTTGGAATACCGATTTAGCTGCATTGTGCTTACAATAGTGTATTTCATTTTTCAAAGGAATTTAAATTTTTTTTGCTAGTATTCAAGACCTTCTTTTTCTCTGAAGTACAGATAAGTAAAAATATTTTTATTTTTAATATATTTTACATTGATCGGAATTTCACATGCAGGAGAACTTTATGAGATTGTAAAGTAATAGATAAAAAAATAACCTAGTTTTCCTTCTACAGTATCCAGTGTAGTATAGTTTTAATACTGATTGTGAAAATTTCAATTTTTTTTGATTGAATAGAAATTGATTTTACAAAAGATGGTGTGATTGTATGTTCGTGATTACTGTTGTATGTCGTGATATTTTAAAAATATCTCGTGGCACCAAACAATGTCTTTGACTACTAATTATTCGATAAAAATGTTCCAATTTTCTTTGAATTTTCAATATTCTTATTTGTGAGATTTGCCTGTCCAAAGAAAATGTAGATATGGAAATGATCGCTTAATTTTCAGGAAAAAAAACATGTGTTCATTTTTGGTATTATTCTGTTTAAGAATAGTATAATAAGCTGTTGATAGTAAAGATTTTCTAAAAAGGAAGTGCCAAGGTTAAAAATAATTCTTTCTTGTTAATTATCTAAAAGAATATGACAAAGACTTCGTGCTCTTGTTCCGATACCGTAAGATATCATTTAGTTACTGTCATTAGCAGATATAAGTTCTTTTTTTCAGAAGTCTGTGTTAAGGAAAAGATCTATTCTTTTCCTATCAGTAGGAGCAATGTATTTTGTCATCAGTAGTAATGAAGTGAAGGTTGAGTTGTATTCGTTCCTTTGATAGAAAAGATAAGAAAAAATATTGATCAATAGGCAACTATTTTTTTCTAGATAAATTTATTGTTGAAGAAGTATGACGCTCCACTTTATCATTGAATATCTGCCAGCAGAGATGAACAGTATCAGTTCTATATTTAATCAGCCTTTTATTGCTGAATTTTCGGTTCGGTATTTAAGATAAACATAATAGATATTTCGGCCAGGTCTTTTTAAATCTTCACTTTGGTATTCTCTCAGCAGTTGAAATCTACCAAAATTATAACTAGTGACAGGTGGTCTAAGTTATCATTACATTTATAACAAAATAGATTTTGCATTCAAAATGTTGTTTAGATAGCACTGTCATATTAATATGTATGAGTAAAATGATAATTTAAAATATCTTTCTGAAGGTCCTTAACTACTACTTTTAGCAGAATATTATTATTTTTGACGATACAGAAATACAATAGATAAATATAGAAAATTAATCTGACTTACAGCTATTAGTTTGTTCTTGCTACAGTCTTATTTTTTTAAAAAAACATTATTTTATTGTTATAACGGAGAATCAACGGAAGGATCTTTTCAGTCATAAAATAAATTTTTGATGATTATTCCATCAGCCTTGATGAAGCCACTGAAGTTGATTTCTATTCGTGTTCCACATAGCTTATAATTTTTAAATTATTCCTTTACGTTTCTATATAGTATTTATTATGTATTAAGATTTAATACTAAAGACATGAGCTAGCAAAAAGAGACAAATATAACTGCTTCTAAAAATTAGGGAAAGGTTAGTTCAAAATAAGTTATTTTCCCCCATAAAGATTGCACTATAAAACTGCACGATTACTGTTTGGATATTTCTTTTAAAAGGTATATTTGAAGGCAAAAGTTTAAATTTATGGCGAACATTTCAAACAAATATATACAAGCATTTAAAGCAGTATACGAAGTTAAAAATGTGATGAAAATATATTCATAATTTCGAATTAATTCGTTTCTGCCAAAAATATATAAAGTTTGTTTATGCTGGCTTTAGCATGAAAAAAATGGAATTTTCTCCAACATTTAATATAAAAATGTTTTACAAGGCAACATAAAGTTAAATAAATGCAAAAAAATATAAGTAAAAGTTAATTTTTAAAAAGAAGACCATTGAGCTCCAAAATAGAAGAATATTGCACATAAGAAATTAGCCGGAAGTTTGTGCTTCTGTATATGGTAGGAAGAAATATTAATTTGATACTTGTTAACATTGCCAAATAAGTGGCATCTTAATCTTATATTTGTTACTTCTCATTATTATTAACATTATTTCTAATGATCCTTTATTTATATTATTATTTTATTTATCATTTATTCTTATTAATATTATTTCTAATGATCCTAAATTTATAGTATTATTTTATTTATTATTTACCTTTATTGAATTATCTATATAATATTTATTCATATTTTTATTATTTATAGTTTATACTACTATTATTATTTATCTAATTATTTCTACCCACATTTTATTCTTTAAATTTTATTATTACTTATAGTTACAAGTACTTAGCATTCTTAGGCATGCAAAATTATATAAATTCTGTTATATTCTTAGATTTCATATTTTCTAAATTCTCTTTTATTGCATTCAAATTCTGTTTCATATTTTCGTGATGCTGTTGGACTGTTAGTAAAAGCCGGCGTGTCTATAAAAGCCTCTGCCGTAACTTCTGGATTTATCTTGACTTAGCGTGCTTCCGCTCGATTGTTTGCAAATTACCCGCATATCCGCTGTGGATTGGTCGGGTTTCTTCATCAAGGATATGGCAGTAAGTGCAGCGAGGAAGTCACTTTATTGCATGTTGGGAGACTGTGGCAGCAACGGGCGGTCATTATCAGAGAAGAGTTTCCTTTGAGATTTGTGCTAAGAAAAACTTTATTTGCCTGCTATTCGTTTATTGCCAGAAAATCCTTGGAAGGCAGACAATGCAGACCTTCTGTTTGATGGAATTGTCCCCAAAGAGAGATGCTTGACGAAGGGAAGAGTATTATAAATGGAGTTCCGGTGTTTCCGAAATAGGTTACTGAAATCAACGGGTATCAGTGCATTCATTATTAAAAGGTTTCTTTCTTCTGGGTTCAGGAAAAAATATACAGAAAATGATTTCTGAAGAAAAGATTTCTTCATCTCTTTCGTGATGCTTTGCTGGTGAAACTTTGTATTAACATGCATTTATTTAAGAAACTGACTAATGAAGTGGTTACCCCCTGAAGAAATTTTTGAAGAACGGTTTAACTTTTTTGCAATTAACTTTTTTCTTTCTTTCTGAAGGAATTATGCTCTCTATTTAGATAAATACAATTGTATGAAACATATTCGAGTAACTATATTCTAAATAAGATATTACAGAATCATCACCTGGCTCGTGAAAAGCATTCAATGATTTTGAAGTCATTCAATCTCTTTTCTGAATAGCTGTAATTTAATCTGACTATTATCAGTAGTGTGAGATGTTAAAATTTCTTAACCATAAAAGAGAAAGCCAATGCTAAATAATTTCTTCTATTCGGTGGCTTATGGAATCTTTTGAGAGGCCTTATTGCGTTGTTTCCTTTTCTTATGGCTTTTTCACATGTTTTGGTTGTGTTTTAATGAAAGGAAAACGGGAGAGTGAGTTCGAAAATACAGACAAGAATTTTTAGATGTATGCAAATGCTTTAAGTAACCTCATATTTTAGTAAAATTAGTTTGACTATTCATAGGAAGAAATTAATGAACAAACCACGTTACACATAAATTCGAATACTAGAAAGCATACTAGGGAGTCAAATATCAAATCTAAATAAATGATTAAATTGAAAAAGAAAATCGATTACAAAATATTGACAGCAAGAGAAAGAAAATCAGAAATTTTGGAATATGAAAAAAGTGAAATTAAGAAATCATAAGATATAATATCATCGTATTTCAACTAGAACTATCATGATACGAAATAAAATAAAACACATAGTATCCACCATTCATGAAATCAACAGAACAAAATGTCGACTTTAAGTTTTCACACAATACCTGAAGTTTTAGCATTTTGATTGTATTGAATTAAGAAAGTTTTTAAATTAAAAGGATTAAATCTCTCAAAAACAAGAAAATCCGTTTTAATTTTTCGTTGGCGTTAAAGTTTTTTAAATAAAGATTTTATAAGCAATAAAACATGCTGTTTTCGTGTCTCTGAAAATACCGTGCCATGTGTTTGTTCTTTCAAAGTTTAAAATCTTCACAGGTGTAAACATTTATGTGTAAACGTTTAAAAATTTTTCTGCTTTACTTGCATTTAAAATTAAGGCGTTTTGTTATTTCATTTTGACAAAAAGAACGCTATGTAAAAGTAAATATGTCTAAAGCCGAGTTTCTTATTGTCTCTGTATAAGAAACGCGGCAAAATCAAAGCATTTCTAATTTTTAAAAATTCAAGAGATTCTTAAGATCTCAATATTTCTATTGGCATTGAATTTGGGTGGATAGATTGAATTGTTCATGTGACGTTTCATCTCTTGTCGTTCGAACCATTACACGACGAATTTTGATGCGTGTATCGGGCACAGCTGTTGATCCCGAAGGAAAGCTTTTCGGCATATTTTTGACACGTCTTGATCGATGATGGCTTCCAGACCGAGATCTCATCTTTCCCTATACGTAACTGGCTACAGCATTTTCTAGAAAAGAAATTTGAGCGCTTAAAAGGGCTTCATTCCTCTCAATTTCCTCGAAGAACTTTTCCGCATAATGATGCAATTAAAAAGACATTTTCGAAGATAAGAAAAATAATTTTTCTTTGTGTTTTTTCCTTTTCTTCTTACTTTCTCTGTAAGTACTGATCTTTGACAAAATTTCTGTGTAATGTGAAAAACTGATTAAGTGTTACTTTACATGCTAAATCGAAACCAGTGTCTTTAAACAACAAAGACAGTCTGTGTTCATATTAAATTTTAAGGACAGCAATTTATGATACATCATTTTAACTTAATTTTACGGTGTTTCTCTGCGTCTGAAAGTACTTTTATGATTCAATTTGGTTATTACCCATATTGACAAAGTTTGATGAAACATGTTTCAACACTACCTGCGAATTTCGTTAGAAATTGCTAACCTAAAATTGAAGAAAATTAATTTGCGTATGCTGAAGAATTCTTTTCAAAAAGATTTCCTTTGTATTATATTATGCGCTATACCTGGTAACATTCTTTCATTAAAACAGATTTATAAACAATAAGGGGGCAGAATATTTAACACTACATATTGCAATCTAGCAGAATGTATAAATTTTGCAGAATATATAAATTTTTTATATATTTTGAGAGCTGATATCTGTTTAGGTTTTAGAATCTGCCTTGAGAAAAGAATTCATAACTTAAACTATGGTAATGTATTAAATAAGTAATAATGAAATAGCAAAAACGATGCTTATATGTTTCCAACTAACTGAAACTTTCTAATTTGAATCGATTGTTTTTTAATCTAAATCGTTTCTAAGCATGTCTGGCAAATTAAATCGTGCTCACATATTTGTCTTTATTTTCAAAGAAGAATGGTTCATTTATGATGCTGACAGTAAATCGTCATTGTACGACGATTTGGAGTGAATCAAGTGGGATTTGATGATCAACACCAGGAATTTGTTGTGAACGAATTTTTTTATTTATATTATTGACTAGCCGCCTTCGGCGATTAGCTTGATCGCCGGAAATAAATTTCATCTGAATCTCTTATGCATAATTTTATATTCATGGTCCCCTTAACAAAATAATTTTAAACTTAAAATTGCGATTGGTATTTAAACCGCGTTCTTTTCGCAGCCTTCCACCTGTTCTGTTCCTTGTCTACATGAACGCCTCTAATGAAGTCAAGTGGCTGTCTGTGTCATGTAACATCTAATTTCAAGTTGTCGGCACCAATTTTACTTTTCTATTTCTCATGTAAAATATCTATTTGACTTGAACATTAAAATGGCGCAGCACGTTTTAAGTCAAGCAGCATGTTAATTGGCTTAAAACATGCTAATCAAAAGAATTAAAACGTGAAGAAGGAAATAATCATAATTGTTGAGCTTACTGGATTATTTCCTAATATACTTACTTTCTTGATGATTTTTTACAGATTTCTCAGAATAAATTGATGAAATAAAAAAAAGAAAGTAAAATCCAGTCGGATATTATCTTAAATTTCAACAATGGAAGAGAAACACGCAATTAAATATTTGTTTAAACAATGAAAACGGTTTGAAATGCGTTGCAACAATAAGAGTTATTGTGGTGAATTATTCCAAAAAATATTTTTAAAAATAATAAAAATTCTACGAAGCTCATCCAGAGAGTTAGTATCGTTTGGATATTAGAAAGATTAGCAATTTGTTTTCATTTGAATTTTATTACAGAAAATGTTACACACCTTCAAATACTGTTAGAAATATTCACCATGCGAATTAAGGCATGTATCATATCTTGGCACTAATTGCCATATACCCGCTTCGTAGAATTCGGCCGCCTGCGGCCTGAACCATTTCTGGATGTTTACCTTAATGTCATCATCACTTTCAAGACATTTCTTGAGATGAGAAAACAAATGGAAATCGGATGGAGCAACGTCCGGACTATAAGGAGTGTGACAGATTTGTTCCCAGCGAAATGAATCAAGCAGCGTCGTCGTTACGCGTGCGGTTTTTCGTGCACTAGCACGATACCAGAAGTCAGCAGACCACGTCTTTTGTTCTGCATCGCGCGCCGTAACTTCTTCAATTTCTCACAGTAAGCTGTAGCATTGATTGCTGCGCCTCGTTCCATCCAGTCCACTATCAAAATTCCTTGACAGTCCAAAACATGGTGCACATGTTTTGTTTTTTTTGAAGATAGAGGTGGCTTTGCTTTCTTGGGTTTCGGGTAACCAGTATGCCGCCATTCAAGTGACTGTCGTTCCGTTTCAGGAGTGTCGCAACAAATCCATGTTTCATCGCCTGTGACAATCGTTTTCAAAAAATCATTTCCTTCTGTCGTATAACGCTGCAAAGGCTCCTCCCATGCGTTTCCGTTTTTCTGAAGGTTCGTTAGTGTTTACGGTACCCATCGCGAACATAATTTTTTGTAGTGCAAGTGTTCTGTCACAATTTCGTGTAATAAAGATCGTGAAATATTGTAAAATTTCATTGACATCAAAAATCGTGAATCGACTTTTGGAACGAACTTTTTCGTCAAGGTGGCCCACCAATTCTTCGGTGATCAACGACGGGTGTCCACTGTGCTACTCGTCGTGGACATTTTCCCTTCCTTCGTTAAACATCCTAACCCACTTTCTCACCATACCTTCACTCATCGCGTTCTGTCCGTAAGTTTCACTTATCTGACAATAAATTTCACAAGATCGAACATTTCTCGCATTCAAAAACTTGATAAAGGCTCTCATTTCACAGCTGGCGGGCCGATCGATTGTGTTAAACATGATTACCGACAAACAATGACTTTAAACGTTAACATAAAGAAACACAATGACTAGGCTAATTCGTTCTCGAGTTGAAGGATGTAACTACGCATGCGTGACCTTCGTGCTGTCAGATTCGCGGGAGATATGCGCAAGCGGTACTTACTTTCTGGGTGAGCATTATAGAAAAAATTGTTAGACAATTTTATTGACATCATTGAAAAAATACTTTTTTGCGCTTTCAGATGTAGTAAAAATAATTTTTGTGCTGTAATATTGCCGAAAGTTATTAAGGAAAAAACACCAAAATTTCGTTTATTTTTAATTATTTAAAATTCTATTTAAAATTACAAAAAAGGGCTCCGAGGTGCAGATTCCCATCCTTCAAAGTATGTTTTTGCCAAATCTCGTAGATTTGTGTCTCTTTGCGGCCTCTGCAAAACTTACTTTCTGGATGATCAATAATTTTGTCGAATCTAATTATTTTTTTATCGTCAAGCTTCACACAAAGAGTCAAAACTGTATACAGATGTTAACTGAGGTTCAGTAGTGCATTAAGCGAGTCAGCGAATGAGCGTGTTTTATAGATCAGCTTCATTTGAGATCTGGCAAACATTGTATCTGAAAATACTTTCAGAAAACTTTAACACTTCTTGAAATTATACGCATGTGCTTCAGAAAGGCAGCGTTTACAACTACATAAAAATAGCGATAAAAGTGTCTGGCGTTCAGAGGAATATTTTTACACTCAACTGTAGCAGTAATTTTATGGCCTGTAAGAATCCTCAGAACGAAAGTCTCAAGTTTAATATTCGTGTTTATCATACTGTCCCTCTCTTATTACTTCGCTCCAAGTCGTAAGTACAGTCACAGATACCATATAGTATAAATGTGTTTTTCACAAACCCATGCGGAATTTACTTGTTTATAATACTGCTATGCCAAAGAGGTTATGCAAGTATAAAAAATAAATTAATGATAAAAATAAATAAAATAATAATAAAATCATAAAATGAGTTAAAAGAAAGAAAAACTAAAGAAAAATATACAAATATATAATAAAAACAATTAGCAATTATTAGAACCATCAATCATTTGAATAAAGAGGATTCTCCAAGCAATGTATATTTTTAAAAACTCAAACCGTTCTAAAAAAAATATCTTCAGAGGCCTTAATTCAGGCATTTCATTAATCAATTTCTTAAATAAATGCATGTTAATACAAACTTTCACCAGCATAGAATCACGAAAGAGAATAAGAAATCTTTTCTTCAGAATTCATTTCCTGCGCATTTTTGCTTGGACCCCGCCCCCAAAAGAAACCTTTTAATAATGAATGGACTTATACCCGTTGACTTAAGTGAGCTATTTCGGAAACGCCCGGACTTCATTTCTAATGCTCCTCCCTTCGTCAACCATCTCTCTTTGGGGACAGTTCCATCAAACAATAGGTACGCAGTGTCGGCCCTCCAAGATTTTACTGGCAATAAAAGAATAGCAAAGCTAATAAAGTTTTTCTTTGCTCAAATCTCAAAGGAAACTCTTCTCTGATAATGACCGTCAGTTGCTGCCATAGTCTCCCAATATGCAATAAAGTGACTTCCTCGCTGCACTTAGCACCATATCCATCATGAAGAAGCCCGACCAATCGACATTACATTACATTACATCACCTGCATCCCCGTGTTTAGAACCATTCGGCTCTTTTACGGTTTGGATGGATGGAGGTGAATTTTATTTTTTTAGGAAGGACAGAAACTTATAACAGGGGGGAAAATAATAATGAAAAAAGAAATATAAACTGGACAAGAAACAAACATAAGAACAACATGGGAAACAAAACAATAAGGGTAACATAAATTACGTAGAGGAAAAAAAAACGAGTCATAAGAGTTGCCAGAAGTGTGTGAATCGACTGAAAATGATATTTTTTTTATTTTTTAAAGTATTGTCAAAAATAACAATATTCTGAAAAAGTCATAGTTAAGGACTCTTAGAATGATATTTTAGATCATCATTTCACTCATATATAATATTAGGGCATTGCTATTTGGTTACAAATGTAAAGATAACTTAGACTACCTGTCACTAGTAATAATAGTGGCAACTTCAAATATTGATAGAATACCAAAACGAAGATTTAAACAGATTTGTCCAAAATTCTGTTAGAAAAATTCTGCCAAAAAAGGCTACATAAATATAGAACTGATACTGTTCATCACTGCTGGCATATATTCAATGATAAAGTGGAGCGTCATGCATCTCCAATAACAAATTTCTCTGCACAAAAGAGTTTCCTATTAGCCAGTATATTTTTTTTTTCTTTTTCCTATGAAAGGAACGAATACAACTCAACCTGCGCTTAACTACTACAGATGACAAAAAACATTGCTCCTACTAATAGGAAAAGAATATATCTTTTTATTAACACAGACTTCTGAAGAAAAAAAGAACTGATATCTGTTAATGACAGTAACTAAATGATATCTCTCGGTATCGGAACAATAGAACAAAGTCTTTGTCATATTCTCTGAGAGAATTAATACGAAAGAATTATTTTTAATCTCGGTACGTTATGTTTTGAAAAGCTTTATTGTCAACAGCATGTTGTACTATTCTTAAACAGAATAACACCAAAAATAAACACAAGTTTTGCTTCTGAAAATTAAGAGATCATTTCCACATACACATTTTTTTTTGAACATCCATATCTTATAAATAAGAATATTGAAAATTGGAAGAGAATTCAAAACATTTTTATCGATTATGTAGAACAGTAAACATGAGCATAAAATCACGCCATCTTTTGTATAATCATTTTATATTTAAGCTGAAAAAAATAATTGAACTCTTCACAAACAGTATTAAAACTATATTACACTGGTCACTGGCAAAGAAAAACCAAGATTGTTTTGTTATCTATTACTTTACAAAGGAATGAAATTCTACTGTATTTGAAATTCCGATCAATGTGTAATATTTTAAAATTAAAAGTTTTTTACTTAAGAGAAAATGGATAACTTTGAAACTAGCAAAAAATTTTTAAATTGTTTTGAACAGTGAAATATACTTTTGTAGGCACAGTGCAGCTAAATCTGTATTCCAAATTTTACGTATCACTTTTGTAGTCTGGGGTGGGAAAATATCTCCAAATATTCACGTAACATTTACAGCTATGAATTTTAGGACAGACACTACATAATATATATCTGTAGTCACTGAGAACTATACAACATGGAAAATATCATAAAAGAGCACTGTTTCTATGGCAACCGTGTAGCCTTTCTACACTTAATTCCCACGAGATATTTTTTTGACATTTAGATAATGTTTTATGCATTCCATACTTCTTTGGTATACTTTTTCATATAGGTCAGAACTCGCATATTGCTGCAATATGTAGCATCATTTTATATTTTATCCATAAATACCTTCAAAATGTAACTCTTTAGATACTCGAAATATTGAAAACGAAAAGATGCAATAGCTCATTTTTATTCAAAACATTCTAATTTGACAGAATAGCTGATACATTCTATGCACCGGGACATAATTTATTTCTATGAAAATATACCAGTTATTTTTAGATAGAGTGGTTTTTACTCTTTTAGATAAATATGAATTTTTTATTGCTTTAGCTGACTTTATTATTCTGTCCGTCATTTGGAATAGTTCGTAGGAATTATAACTAAATTGTAGAAACAAAAAAGAGTAAAAGACCCTCTTTAAATTAAAATTGAATTAAATCTTTCAAATCTTTTGTATCTTGGGTTTACATCGTATTTTTTATGTAACATCTTATTGAAATAATTTTGCACTACCCGACATAAATGAATCTAGTCATCCGCTAGTTAATAGATTGCATCTATACCCTAACTAGCTTTTAAGATTCTCAGTTTTTAAACTACACCACGATTGCAGCTTTCATGACTGTTAGATTGCAAAAATGCAAATACATCATTTTTTCGACTTTGCTAGTACTTTTAAATAATTTATATTTTCCCCACCAAAGTTTCTTTCTTATATTGTGGCAACTTTTAAATTCTCAGCGGATTTTTTTATAGTTTTATTAAATTTCTCAATTTTTCTTTTTGTAGGAATCAACTTAATTATTAATTGCTTTAACTTTTTATGAAATTTCTTTTAATGTTTCGATGTTTATTAATTTGTAAATACTTTTATTTCACGGAACTATATGCTCGCCATTTTAACAGCGGAGGCTTTTCTGGGTAAACTGTCTGTGCATCACCTGGCTGGGAGAGTTTCCTTCGTCTAGTGCTCTTTGCTTTTTGAATACTGAACATAACGGTCGCACGTCTGGAGGTTTCGAGTTTCGGTAATTTTTATTATTTGGTTCTCGTCCTCTTAGGCGTGCAGACAGGCATAAATATACTCTATTAATTGATGTGGCGAATTCTGCAAAACATGGCAAGCGGAATCGACATTTAAAGATATTTTTGGAAGAGTGACAGGCTGCTGATATTTTGTGCAAACCGCCGATCATTTATCACAGGCCTCTTCAGAACGACGGTGTGTCATTGGAATGGAATATGATCATAGAGGTAATCCTTTGAATCAAGACGACGAACAGCCTACTGAAAACTTTTTCGAATAAAATTCATTGAAACTGATCATGAACAGATCTGCAGTAAAAATCTGCAATTTCCCCAACTTTTCAAATTTTGCTTCTTGTCACGCCAAGAACACTAGTTCAGCACAGCAGCAGCAAAAAAATCTTTTTCGATTAATAAGATCTTGCACATTAATGCTACATTAAAGTATAGTTGCAACAGAGAGCTGTCTAATTCTCTTACTTTCTTTTCTCTTATTCGAATTTAAAAGTCTGCAGCAAATATTAATGTTTACTTGTTTTGTTTTAATATGCAGTGTTCTTTTTTTAAATTTTATCTGTAGGTTGTGTGCATCAGCAGAATCTCTGTACGAATGTGAATTTTTTGTATTTTAATATTCTGGAATATTATTAATTTAAAGCTGGCAGGTAAAAGTTTTAATGTGTAAAAAAATATTTAATAAAAAAATTTGATCTCTTATAACAATTGCAAAATTTATTTCAGCTATTCTTCCGCTATACGTCAAGGTTCTTCTAGGTAATCTTGAAAAGATGGGTAATTACCTAAGTGAAAGTAAAAATTATATTATTTATTGGCTTTCATCCTTTAGCTCCAATTTCATATATCAACAGTCTTTTATAATGGATAATTGTATATATTATCTAGTCTTTCAATGACTTCAGATTTCAGCGATATGCTTGAAACATTTCAGAAAAATCTTCAATGATTCATTTCATGAATTTCTTAAATAAATAGGTGTTTAATATTATATCTGATTTCGCATTGCGAAGTTTAATTTCTCTTGCAGTTATTTGCTTTTTCATGTAAGACTTCATTAAGGTAAGAACATGCACAAAAAGATCTTTTTATTTCCTGACAATTTTTTTAAAATAAAATATAATTGCGAAATGAATCAAATCTTAATTATCTCCAGTTATAATTCTGAGTTTTATAATTACATTAATATAAATAGCACAAGTTCATGAATGACAGCGCATGTATAAAATTTGAATTTACTTCTTAATCCTCCTAATATTATAGTTAAGGAGCTTTAAAGTTGGATTTCTAAGTGTTTATCTGGTGTGAGTCTAAAACTATAATACAGAAATTTGTTTATCCAGAGTGTCCATGCGTGTTATTGTTCATTCTATAATAAAATATATTGGAACCATATCAAAATTATACACTGTTTTAATTTATACTTACTTGAATTAAAAACTCTGTACAAAAATGCCCATCATTTGCAACGATGATCATTCAGCGTCGGCGCATTGTATGGTCCGAACTTCCAGATTATGGCTTTCCGACAACCTCTGTAAGAATCAATTGTAAAAACAATGAAAGAATGGGAAAATACTTTTTCCTGGAACATTTTTCATAAGAAACACCCACATACATTATATTTAGCATCAGTAATGACATCATAAAACCATCAAGAGTTCCCCATCTTTCTCAAGATATGTAGCAACAAATGCGTTGTAAAAGAAATACTATAAAGAATTTGTAAGAACGAAACAAAAACTCTTCATTCTCTCTCTGCACATTTTTCTTATCCAACCAATTCTTCAGCCGCTCCATCTTCTCTGGTTTCTTCATCTTATGGTCTCTTCATCTGGTTTGAAAATGAAGCCACTATAGTAGAAGGTAGTTTAGAAGCATTCATAAAGAATGATACGTTCCTGTTTTTGAATAATTTATTGTTCATTTATGTGATTGGCTATTCCAAACGACAAGAACAGTCAAGTTTTAGCCATCTGCGTAGATAATCATTGATAATTATATTTTAATTTTTAAGATCAGAAAGCTATATTTCCTTTTAAATTATTAAAAATTATATATATTTCCATAATACAATTTATTTGAGATATATTTTAAGAAATAAATTTTCCTTCGTTGGACTTTTTTTTGCTTTATACCCGTTTCGGTCAACTCGGCTTGGCATATAAAAAATAGGTTGATTTTGTAAGTTTTGTTTTCTGGGGAACAAGGGCAAATTATAACAAGAAATGTACAAGTAATATATAACAGCAAATTAGCAGTAAAGCGAAACGAAAATAAATCTTCATGTTGAAGCTTGGTCGTCCAAAATATCAATTTAATTATTTTTTCATAAATATTTATCTAAACAATAGATTATTTTCTTCCTGTACCAGAAGAAGTCCTCTGCCATAGATTTTCTTGTACACAATATAGCTCTTTTTCTATTTGATTTCGTAGTACAGTGAATTGAATCGAGTATGTAATGTTCACCTCCTTTGTTTGTTCGACTGCGTCCAAAATTTGATCTAGATCCACAATCTTAGTGCAAAAGTCCATCTAATTTGACGAGTTTTTGAGATATCGCCCTTGCACACACACGAAAAGACAGACCGAGAAACAGTTGATTGGTTGAAGGATTTGGTCCAAAATTTCATGTAGGTCTCCAATTGCAGTGATAAAAAAAGTGCCTAATTCCATCTGTCATTCTCGTTGTGTTTGTGAGTTACATTCCACGCATGCGCACGGATGGACAGACGAACAAAGTTTTAATATGATTTCTGGTAGGTCATTTTTTGAAGTTTGGTCATTTTGTTTATTTAGCCGTTTATTCGGAAATGAACCCTAGAGTGTTTAAATATAACAGTAATTGTAGAAAAAATGGATTTATGCATGAAATTAAAGAATTTCTGTATAATTTCTAAATATAGAGAAAAAAAGTAAAAATATGGGTATGTGTAAATATTTTTTGAGTTTGGAAAATAAATTCACCACAGTTAGTTTGGATAAATGTATGCATTTGTGCATTATAAAATGAGATGTCCATCTCAGTGCATATGTTACAGGCAAAGTTTGAAATCCGGCATTGTATATAATGCCTAAAACTAGCCGGCAATGTATGAATGATTTATATTTCACACATTTCCTAGGCATTCTATAGAATGCCAAATGACAAACCGGCAAAGTAGGAAATAAATCGCCGATTTGATTATATAAGAAATAAAGTTAAGTGGAATTCAAAATTAAATTATTTGCTTCCTTGATGTAATAAGTAGATTCACAATTTATTTTCTTTTCTTTAATAAGAAAGGCATAAACTTTGATATGAACACTTTCATTTTGCTTTACGAATTTTGAATAAAAGATTTTTCGATGGTACTCTTTTACTATTTTTTCTAAATAACATTTGTATTTTTGAGGAATGCACGCCTTTTATATAATAGCCTTATTATGAACTTTTTTTCATACCTTGCCTAAATAGCATTTATCATTCTATAGAATGCCTAGGTATTACATAAAATGCCTAGGAAAAGTAATAATAAATCTCATAACCTAGGAATAATAAATCTCATATTTCATACTTTGCCTAAAAACGCCCGGCATTCTATAGAAAACCGGCATTTCACACATTGCCGGTAACACATATACAGTTTGGCTAGAACCATATTTTATCGTTGCTATATCCAGAGCAGATTTTGGTGTTATTAACATTATGAGAAGGGTCTCGATTTTTTCAATAATAACCATAGTTACATAATTCGAGTCCAATAGAGCATGAGTTAGATGAAATCGATATGTCACCTAAAAAACCAACATGGGAAGCAAAGAAATGTTGAAAGTATGCAAGAAGTTTAGAACAAAATCATACCAAAAACACTAAAATTACAGTTTGCAACTCTCCAAGAATACTTAAAGGAAGCTAAAAAAATTCTAAATGATTTGCCTTATCATGAAATTAAAATTCACAATTAATAATAGTAATTTGATAACATTTTAACCATACGGAAGCATTTTTGGACTTTAGATAGTCATCGATAAACATGACAACATAAGTTTTTTTACAAGCATCAAAATATGGCCTTAAAATATGCTGCATTTTGTTAGATATTGTGCATCGCTTGATAATACCCACTGTAATTGTAGCACGAATAAATGGCTCATGACAGCAAACAAGTAATGCATTCATGAGAATTAAAATAAAATCTAAGAAGCTACGCAAATAAGATAAATTGAAGAATAAAAACTTTTGTTCAAGATGCAATTGTTTTCGTAGTGCAGCTATACTTAAAAACTTTACTTCCATTTAAGAATCATGCCAATATTATGTTTAATCTTGTTTTAAAACCTTTCATTTTAGAGGACCGGAATCAAATGAATGAATGTCTTTTCTAATAAAGAACAATTGTATGACGTATTTTTTTTATTTATAAACAAAGAAATGATGCTAACACAAAGTCATTGCACTTTATGAAACATTTAAAATTAAGATTGGAATGGTTCAAAAGAACCATTTACATTGAGAGATCAATAATAAGGAATTTTGGATTTTAATGCATTGAATATAAAAGTTCCTGCAACAGGAATTGAAAGAATGCTTTTTCAAATCATTGAAATTTCCAAACCAAAAATTCATACATATAATTTCTAAGAAATAAATTCAGGTGGAAACGTTGAATTCTATCGCTATTAAGTTTTTTCTCTTATGGTTATAAAAGGTAAATAATATTGTGTGAAGAATCAACAATTTTTTACAGATTTCAGAGATAGTTTTAAAAAGTAGAATCAGCCAACGTATAACATAAGTCGAAAATTTGAATAAAAGTAACATTTCAAGTCTCGTAAAGCAAAATTTATTTATTTAGTTTCTCTATCATACATCTTTAAAGAAAATAAGAGAAACAAAACCAAGTACAAACTGTGAATTGAAATCCAGGAATTTTCTATGCTGTTTGCCCCAGACTACATTATTGCCCAACTCTTTTCGCTCTTTTTTTTCAACTTTTCCTATTCGGAGACAGCTTTCTCACTCTTTGTTTTTCGACCGTAAACAGGAGGTAGATAAAATGAAAATTCTCTTTTAAAAGAGAACTGTTTGCTTTTAGACTCTATTTAAAAAAATACTCGATCTGCTCACTATAAGTGACAGAAGAAATTTGTGTTATCGGAAGTGTGAACGATCATTCTGACAGTATGTTCTTGAACAAACAGTATTCTTCTAAATATAAGGAAAATATTTCCCTCGAAATCAATTTCGTGCGACCATTTTTGAGAAAACGGTACTAAGCCTTTGAAAATGTACTTCTTTTTACTTTTCCTTTTTCTTTGAAACCGTCAAGATACTTATCAATCTTTCAAGTTCTTTCCTCCAAGATAAATCTAGAAAACGATTATTTAAGCAGCTGTTTCAGAAAAAGCTAGAGGTTTTGCTGTTCTCATGAATTGTTCATTCTTTAAATAAAAATATTTCTTAGTTAATTTTTTCAGCATTCACCGATTCTGCCAAAGAAATCTTAAATGGAGCTTATTTAAGAGATATGGAATATGGGTTGGCTACTTTAGCAGCAACATTTTCGTGATGAGATGATACTGCAGCGTCTCATTTGACAGGATTCCTATCTCCCAGCTCTTGCCTTCCAGGAATCCTCAACAGATGGCGGTGCTGTTGCCCTTGCGTGAAGTCGCCATTACTGCCTCAGCTGTCTCGAGCTCGAAATGTAACTTGATCTAATGAATGAAATAAAACTGCATTTGATGATCTTAACCGATTAGTCTGTTAATTCCAATTCATCTGGTGGAATTGTTCTGAGATTTACGAGGGTGGATTTTGATGATCTTATGATAAATTCCTAAACCTATTAGTCTGTTAATTCCAATTCATCTGGAGGAAATGTGAATGGTAAAAGGGCGAGAATGTGATAAGTACATTGTTCCGAGATTTACGAGGGATGGATGGGTGAGTCAGAAGGAGAGAGTGATCTTCATAACGAATTAACCGCCTGATTACTTTTGTGGCAGGAGACAGAGTGCTACTGACCAATGAGGTTTGTCAACTTTTATTGCTGAGAGATCACGCTCCACATAAAAAGTTTGCTTCTATCAACTTCATTACTGTCCATTAATTTCACAATGGCAGAAAATCAGACGAAAGTTTAACTACTCAGCTCGTTATGTGCTGTTATTTGGTTTTGAAGTCCTTTAGTTACAAAGAAGAATTTTTATCCAAAAATGAATTCGTACCAAAATATATATACATAATTCTCTTACTTGGAGACAAAAAACTGTCGATTTTCTTAATCGCCGTTTTGCAACAGCTCGCAAATTTGTTTTGTTTACATCTGTTTTGCCTAGTGTTGTAAAGTGAAGCGAGAAGTAACCGCCACCAGGCGGCGGTGTTGTTGCGTCAGCCTGCAAGCTGACGGATGTAATAGAACTACTTGTGATCTCGGCGTTGCCGTATGTTTTATGTGTTTGTCTGTGTTTGTGTCGTCCATTGTCAATAAATGTATGTGTCTGAAAGGCTTTTAGTCTTATTTGGCCAAAGTACCCAGCATCTGGTAGATGCAAGCCCCATAAGATTTATGAATTCTATGAGTCTATGTTAAATGGTTTTCGAACATAGTGGTACCCTCGGCGGGACTGCGAGTACTTTGGATTAGAACTTTTGTGAATTCTGTTCTCGACATGACAATGGATTTCACACTGCTGAAAACACAGAGGAAATCTTTCCGTACCTCTTTTACGGTATGTGCTAAGAAAAGTGATGACGAGCTTTTAAAAGAAGCTCCTGAACTGACGCAACTTTCGATTTTGAAATCGCAGATTAGCGATAAATTTGCGCGCTTGGAAACATGCCAGGCAGAAATTACGAACCTGATTTTGAAAACTGAAGATGCCGAACAGGCATATGAAGACTTTTTGTCTGCTGAGAAGTATCGAGAATATTATATTGAACTTTGTTCGCAAATCGAACAATTGTATTTGAAAGACTCGAGTACTAAGGATTTCTCTGAAAGGAGAAAATTTAAGCTCCCGAAGATTGAGCTAAAGAAATTCGACGGAGATGCTAAAAATTATTTGAGCTTTTGGAGCCAATTTCGAAAAATACATGAAGATTCAAGTATACCGAACGAAGATAAATTCCAGTATCTTCTACAAGCTGTTGTGCCAAAATCAAAGGCTGCTCGTGTGGTTGAAAGTTTCCCGGCAACAGCGGATAATTACCAGAAAGCGATTTCGCAGCTTCAGGAACGTTTTGGAAGAAATGATCTATTGGTGCAGATATATGTAAGAGATCTGTTGACCATGGTCATGAAAAACGCGGCCACCGGACGCTCAAAAACAGATCTTCCAGCATTATATGACGAGTTAGAAGCAAAAATACGAGCCCTGGAGAGCTTAGGAAGAACGCAAGAAAAATATGGAGATTTTCTAAGTCCATTAGTGGAGTCCTGCTTACCTGAAGAAGTGTTAGTGGCCTGGGAACGGAGCCGAAATCATAGCTTTACAGCTAAAGAATCCCGAACTTTTGAACAATTGATGAACTTTCTTCGTCAGGAAGTTAAAGGGGAAGAAATGGTCAATTTAGCACGGACTGGTTTCGCCTCCAACCAGAGTTCTCGACGAAAGGAACTCCATAATGATCACGTAAAACAATCCGAATCAACAACAGCATCAGCTTTAGTAAGTCTTCAAACACCAGGTAAGATAATTCATAACTGTATTTTTTGTGATAAATCACATCCTAGTGAAAAATGTTTTTCCGCAAGGAAAATGACTTTAGCTGCTAAACAAAAATTATTGTTAAAGAAAGGTGCATGTTTTTCTTGTTTAAAGAAAGCTGGTCATTTAAGTAAATTTTGTAATGTTAAAAATCAATTGAATTGTTCTCATTGTAATAATCGTCATTTTGATATATCGTGTGATAAAAATAATGAATCTAAATGTGTTCCAAAATCTGAAAATTCCCTCTCTAATTGCAGCAAAAGCGAAACTATCTTTTTGCAAACACTTTGCGTTCTTATTCGTTATCAAGGTCAACAAGAATTAATTCGCGTTTTGATGGACTCTGGCTCACAAAGTAGCTACATCAGCGAAAAAATCATAACTCAGCTTAAAGCATCTCCTCTTAGAACCGAAACAGTGATTCATGCGCTGTTCGGGGGGAAAGAAACTAAAACCAACATATCATGACGTATTTCCGGTCGAGGTCAGTAATTTAAATAGAACTTTTTCTTGTAGTTTTGAAGTTCTTTCAGAAAAAACGATTTGCGGTTTTATACCTAGGATTGAGAATAAACAGATCCTGAATGAATTAAAAAGAAAGAAAATAGATTTTACTGATTCTTTTCGAAATGAAACGGAAATTAATTTTTTGATCGGAGCAGATGTCTTAGGAAAATTATTGACAGGAAATACAGTTGAATTAGAGTCCGGCTTAACAGCCGTAGAAACGAAACTGGGTTGGACTGTATTTGGAAAGGGCTCATATGAAAAGGATAATATTTTAACGACATTATCAATGCATTCCATGAACGTACCGATAAATAAACTTTGACAACTTGAGGTTTTAGGGATATCGAGCCCAACCGAAACTGAAAAAGAAAAGGGCGATCTTGATTTAAATGATTTTAATGACAAAATGAAAATTCTTCCTGATGGAAGATATGAAGTAGAACTTCCTTGGAAATATGATTCTAAGAATTTACCCAGTAATAAAGAGTTAGTCTGGAAAAGACATGAAAGAATGATTAACAGATTTGGAAAAGGGGAATTTTTTTCGGATTATCAGAAAGTATTCCAGGATTGGGAAAAATTGAACATTATTGAACGCGTGCCAGATTTCGAATTGAATAGAGAATGCCATTATTTGTCACACCGGCCAGTGATTAAATTAGATAGCCAAACTACTAAAATTCGTCCGGTTTTTGACGCTTCTGCCTCTCAGAGGGGGAATCCTTCTTTGAACGAATGTTTATATAAGGGAATTAATCTTATAGAATTAATACATGATATTCTTGATCGATTTAGAATGTATCCAATCGGTATTAGTGCGGATATAGAAAAGGCATTCTTAATGTTGTCTGTTGCACCTAAGGATAGAGACTTTCTGAGATTTTTTTTATCCTTGTAATGATGTAGAATTGATTTACAGATATTGTAGAATTGTGTTTGGTGTTTCTTCTAGTCCCTTTTTATTGAATGCTACAATAATGCATCTTCTTGAAAATTGTACAGAATTTTATGATATTGTACAGAAACTTAAATGTTCTTTCTACGTTGATAATTGTTTAACTGGAGTGCATAATGTTTCAGAGGCTGAGGATTTTATTGAAAAAGCAAAGCTTATCATGGCTAAAGGTTGTTTTAATTTGAGGGGTTGGGAGAGCAATGTAGAGTGTAAACATGCTAGTAAACATTCTGGAAACACTTCGGTTTTAGGAATAATTTGGATGAGGATACATTGAAGTGTAAAATTGATTTTGAAATTTTATCATGCGAAACTGAAATAACTAAGAGATTTATTTTGTCTACGGTACAAAAATTCTATGATCCTCTTGGTATGTTGACTCCTTCTACATTGCTCCCTAAACTCATATTACAAGATTTATGGAAATCTCATTTTTCTTGGGATTAGGAATTGCCTTTTACTTTTGTTGATAAGTTTTCTAAATGGTTAAATGAAATGTATTTATTGAAAGATGTAACTTCTAATGAACTGTATACTATAATTTGTGATTGTGAATCCATCATTAATTGTAGACCGTTAACATATGTCTCAGAAAATCCAGAAGAATTGATTCCTCTTACCCCTAGCATGTTCCTTATTGAAAACAGAAGTTCGAACACTGGGGATATTGAACAGTTAAATTCAAGCAGTCTCAACAAAAGAATAAAATATCGAAGTAAACTTTTGAAGGATCTACGCCAACGCTTTAGAAAGGAATACCTTGGCCAACTTGTGCAGAAACATAATGAAAAGCATTCGCGTAATCCTCAGGTTGGAGAAATAGTTTTAGTAGGTGATGATAATAAAAAAAACGTTTGTTTTGGGTTTTGGCGAAAATTATTGAGTTGATTCCAGGGCGCGATGGGAAAATTCGGACTGCTAAACTTAAAACTCAGCATGGGACAGTTTTACGTCCTATACAGCGTATCTATCCTTTAGAAATTTATTCAAATCAATCTGTTGATAAGGAACCAGGTGGGGAGGAATCTAATTCCCATGATGTGTCTGATAATAAAAATAAATTGTTGCCTGGGGCTGATGATGTAATAATGAGAAAATACACCTCATCTGGAAGATATGTGAAAGCACCTAAGAGACTGGATCTTTTGAATAATGTTTGTTATGTTTGTTGAGAAGTAACCGCGCCACCAGGCGGCGGTGTTGTTGCGTCAGCCTGCAAGCTGACGGATGTAATAGAACTACTTGTGATCTCGGCGTTGCCGTATGTTTTATGTGTTTCTCTGTGTTTGTGTCGTCCATTGTCAATAAACGTATGTGTCTGAAAGGCTTTTAGTCTTATTTGGCCAAAGTACCCAGCATCTGGTAGATGCAAGCCCCATAAGATTTATGAATTCTATGAGTCTATGTTAAATGGTTTTCGAACACCTAGTTTAGTTTGATTTGATTTGAGACAACGAAATTTTTCAAAATGAGTTTAAGTCGGGCAGTTTCAATTATAAATCGAAATCGTCGAAAAATCGAAGATGGGTCAAATGAAACTGTTGAGGAATCTTTCCCAAGACGATCCAATCGGAATGAACAAAATGCAATCAGGCGTTTTTGTGTATGGAGCGAAGTTTCTGAGCTACAAGAACATTGTTTGGGAAAAGGCTGTTTTGATAATTTTAAAAAAGTAAAAATAAATAATTATTATGGGTTATAATTTTGAAAAGTGAATATGAATATGTTTAAAGCCATTTGTCACCTTAAACTCTCCTTTTTAAACTAAAAGTTTGTGAAATGGGTTAAATCATTTTTCGAAAACACAAATTTTCTGAGATTTTAAGACATAAATAGTTACACAGGGAGGAAAATTATATATGTTTTGGCTAAATAATTATTGCAGTGAGTGTGCATACATGCGGCAAAGCTTTATAAGCTACAATTTGTTGATTAGAGAGGATATATAGAAGTGTTTTGGAATTAAGTTAGGGCTAATGAAACTGTTGAAGAAATATTCAATTGTGTGTACCAAGAAATTTTAATTCTTGGGGGTTGACGAGCGGAGCGAGTAGGGGGTGTAACCCCCTAGTATTTCTAAAACACGTGATGTAAAGATACTTTAGTGGAGTTACAGGGCTTGTGTTATGACATAAATACGGAATTTGCAAAAAAGAAAACATGCATATATATATATATCAGAGCAAAAAAAATCATTGCGAAGATTGATAAAATTCTAATGTGACAATATTCAGTAGGAACAAATGAAAATCGTACATTTAAACGCGTTTTTTATTCACTCAAATAACTCAGTACTACTGTGGGCATTTATGACGTAATTTACTTGAAAACGAATCTTTCAGACTTAAAATGACTAAGTTGTCATTTCACACTTATATAAAATTGAAAAATAACTCTAATACTTTGCCTGAAAAATCGTTTAGAAATATTTTTTCTGAATAAAAATATACCTAAATTACAAAATGCTTTCCCAAGATTTTTGATTCTATTCAGTTCGACTTTGCACTAAAAGAAAAGCAAATTTTGCAAGGCGTTAAGGTAGAAAATTTGCAGATATCTTCATTCTTTATCTTTCCTTCCTGCTTAGTGAAAGTGCTTTCGTAAGCGAAATGTCAAAGAAGTTGTATACTATTAGCTGAAGATAAATGAACACTCCCATGTTAAATTTGTTGTTAAAAACAAAGCTTTCTTACTTAAGATTATCACTGACTTGAAATATAATACAACACAATAAAGAGTTGTCTGGCATGTTTTGATTCATTACTTTTTCTCAAGTGGCAGGTGATATTTTACGTTCTCGTTTTGCTAATGAAAATGGTTTCATAAAATAATATTTCAATGCAACGGAGTTCAATATTATAAACTAGGGGAGCACTGATTTCTTATGTTAGAAAGTAAATCAAAATTTGCTTTAAAGACTTCAGAGCGATGACTTAAAGAGAAGTAGAGTAAGACAGGTTATTTACATTCAAGCTGAATGCAAATAATAATTAATTGTAAACAAACGCTATTGCTATAAAGGTATATTTTCCTTGGGCGTGAGATGAAATGTGTATGCAAGTATACGCAATAATTAAAAGTGTATACAATATTTTCAGTGACTGGTAACACGCATGGTACAAATATATTTGTAAATACGGTGCTTATTTGTTTAACTTCAAAGAATTGTCAAAAAATTCGAATATGCAATTTGAAAAAGTACCTTTTATTGTTGATGGAATTAGTGCAAAATGGATAACGATCTTCAATTTGGGTATAAGGACCTCATGATAAATTTCATTTATGTAACACATTCCATTTTTGAACTGTTGAGTTTCCCTACGTTGGAACAGACATGTAGAATTTCAACCGTGGTTTTTTTGGACTCTGGGTGGTCAAAAACGCCAAGAATTCTTCAAATAAATTTTATTATTTGGCAATTACAACATTAAGATTAATGCCAGTGTATACCCCGAGCTCTGAACCTAAAGGGTTCCCTGTCAGTTGTATGGGTATACGTGGAAGGAAATGCATACCGTGCTCCCGAAGGGAGACATGATTGTCATCAAGTCGTCACTACCTCCTCGCCGTGTGGCCATAGTAAACAGAGCTTAAGGGTGGTCGCTTCGGTGGTCGCAGTTGAATAGATACTAGCCTTAAGGTCCATCATTTGGACCTTAAGGCTAGTATGTGCTCAACTGCATAATTACTATTTACAGGGCCTAAGGACAGAATTGAATGTCGCAATGATGCGCAGTGTCTTTATATAAGCTGTGGCGACGAGTCGGGAGAGGGGGGGGGGGCGGAAGTCGCCTCCTTCTTTTTGAGGGAAAAATAAAATTTTTATTTATTTTTAGCTGTCTAAAAATAGGAATTATGAAAAGGCAATAGTGTCCGGAAAATCTAGCTAATTTTGTAGCTAAATTTTTAAGATTGGTTATATGCCCCCTAATTCCGGGTACTTTTAGATGTCTATAAATTTTTTGCCCCCTTTACTTTTTGCACGCATAAGGAGATAATTGATATAAGAGAAATTGCATATAAGAGAAAGTAATAATCGCAAGAAGAAATTTTTAAAAATCTAGATTTATTTCAAATTGAATAAATTGCAAGAATATTTTGATAATAGAGCCGCATTTGTAGTATCATAAATCTCTACTAAAAATAAAAAAGAATGTGCATGTGTGTGTATTGGTCCTTTACAGACACAGATTTACGAAATGTGGCACGAAAAGTTTTTGTAGGGTTGGAATGTGCACATCGGAGACGTTTCTTTTTGAATTTGTAATTTGACTTTTAATTAATTAAAACTTAAGTGAAATTTTGGCGTTTTCCCCTAATAACTTCCGAAAATAATACAGCACAAAAACCATTTTTACGCCATCTGAAAGTCCAAAAAATTACCTTTCCACTGAAGTCAATTAAGTCGACGTACTATTTTTTCTAATTTTAATAACCTTTTAAAATATTTTTCGGCATAATTTACAACAATACTTTTCATTGTTGCAACTCATTTCAAACCGTTTTCATTGTTAAACAAGTATTTAATTGTGTGTTTCTCTACCATTGTTGAAAGCTCAGAAAATATCTTACTGACTTTACTTTCTTCTTTTATTTGATCAATTTTTCTGTGAAAACTGTAAAGGAAGTCATCAAGATAATTATATAATGAAATAATCCAGTAAACTGAAAGAAAATTGCTTTGTTTTATTTCTTTTTATGAGTGTGTTTTAAGCCAACTAGCATGCTTCTGGACATAAAATGTGCCGTACCAATGCAATGTTGAAATCAACTGCACATTTTACGTTAATGTAAAGAAGTATCAGAAAAAGAGTGAAAGGTTACGAAATGTACACGGATTAAATGTCTATAGCAATTTGAAGTTTAAAACTACTTTTTAAGGGTACCATGAATATAAAATTATTTATAAGTGATTCAGTTGAAATTTTATTTCTGGCGATCAAACTGATCGCCGAAGTAAGGTTATTTGAATACAAAAATACTCGTACTTGAATTTCTGATGCATTTCTTATTGTTATGCGCTTTTCTTTATTTCTTTTATTTGGAATTTTGAAGCACACTTCATTTTGTACGATACAGTCAAACCCCGGTATGACGAATCCTCGGTTATAATGAACTTTTCAAATGCTCCCAAGCGAACTCCTGTGAAACTAATGCATTTTCAAATGCTTGTAACGAATTTCAAAAGCAAGGAATTTGGATATATCAAACCAAAACTCTCACTTTTCCTCTCTACCAGCTCTGTTTTTCAGAATCATCTGTTCCTCTCATTCTGTGGGTGATTTTTTATCCACCAGCTGGGGCTAATTCATAAGACGCACTTTATTAGCTCCCCTGTCAACACGTATCGATTACGTCTTTACTTGTCTAATCCTGCGATGGTCAGTTACAGTTTCAATCCATCACCCAGTGTGACAATCGGCGGGTCGACAAAGGAACTGTTATCATTCAGCCGCCTTTCTTTGTACTCCAGAGGGAATGCCCATCTGTTTTCCTTGTGTTTGACAAAACTGCTAAGAGATGAGGTACATCTACCACAACACTGTTTTTAACTTTCTTTAGTTCGATTTGCTGATTATCGTTTGGGTTGCTGACATCGTGTAGATTTAAAATGGGTAGTGTTAGTCAACGGAAAGCTTTTTCCATCGAGGATAAAGTTAAAATTATTAAGAGAATAGAAAACGGCGAGAGTTAATCTGGTGTTCGCAGAGAACTTTCTCTTTCTAAATCTGCAGTTGTGACCATTGGAAAACTCGTAACGTGGTAATCTCAGCTAACGAAAAAAATCTGAACGATGCCAAGAAGATGTGAAATGTAAGTAGAATTAATGTCACTTTTTTTAGTTTTCGTAAAAAGAAATATTTATTTTATTTATTATAACCCATAAATAATCGTAATTCGGTGTAATTAATTTGCTAAACTCAAAAATGTGTTTAAGGATTATAGCGAATTTTGTGTAGCCAATTAATTTGAAACATCGGATATACCGAATTCTCGGTTATAGCGAACTTCTAGATTAATCCGCTGAGGGTTCGTTATAACAGGGTTTGACAGTGTATTAAAAATTGAAATTGCTATACAGCAATTTATAACATCCTAACATAATGCAGAAAAAAAATTTCCGCAGAGAGATCCTAAAATGATCTGTGTATATAAAAAGTGGATAAAAGACAAGATACGATTTGATGAATGGATATGTGATAAGACATGTTTTAGATCTATCGAAGTCCGAAGAAATCGTTTTCATGCACTTTTATTTGACTTCACTATTTTCATGTTTGTATTTAAGGAATTTTGTAATTGATTTTTCACACTCTTCGTAATGAACTTCATTTTTTATATTTGGTACATTTATGCTTCTTGAGAATACACTATTTTAATATTTTAGAGCTTAACTATCAATTAATCATTTTTGATTCCATACGTGTGGCGCTACCTAGAGGTGAATTTGAGAAACAATTGATTTCAAGATTCAAAAATTATTATGATAATGAATTGTAAATTAAAAACAAGAAAATAGAAAATAATTAAAATAAAAAACTACATTTTGTACACAGACAAAAGCGCTTTTTATTAAATATATTAGAATTATATCTGTCTGTCCATGAACACGATAACTGACAACCGAAATGAGCTTATTGAAAGAAATTTGGCATGAGACTTTTAGATCAAAATTGTAGATCTGGCACAAATTTTTGATAAATTTCGTTCACGGAAATTCGTCGGTCTAACTACCCGTCCTTGTGCATATGAACACAATCGCCAGAAAACTCAAAGTGCTGCATGGTTGCATTGGTTCCGGAAAGTAAGTTTCCCGGAGACTGTAAAGAGACACAGAACATAATTATCTGGAAACATTTATTGAAACCGATAGAGGACTCTTTCATCGACCTCTTAAGGCCTAGAGGCACAGTATGCAACTTTATAGATCGGACAGTCGCCATAACTCGGGGAGTTATTATCGGATCTTCACAAAACTCGTGTCGATGGAAATGTCTCGAGGAGACTGGTTTATGTGTATTTTACGGGTACGGAGTGTATCTTACGGGTTAAGATGGTATCGAGGAGACGGGTTTATTCGGAATATTCTCCTCGAGACATTTCCATCGACACCAGCTTTGTGAAGATCTGATAATAACTCCCCGAGTGATAGTGACTGTCCGATCTATAAAGTTGCGGACTGTACATTAGAGTGGATCGCTCTTATATGGAGACAAAAAATTACTATTAATCAAAACCTACCTATGCGGAAAAGATGTTCTATGGTATGGATATTAAGAGAAAAATCTTAAAATAATTTAAATTCAAAATTTAATACTGCCGCTCGGGGGTTGAATTTTCGAACAAAAAAAAATGAAAAATTACTTAATTTTGATTATACGATTTTTTTAAAAATTATTATTCAAAACCTATCTATGCGGAAAGATATTCTATGGTTTGGAGATTAAGGGAAAAATAATAAAAAAAATTTAAATTCAAAACTTACTGTATTGTGTTCATTTACTTCTGCAAGGGGGGTTGAATTTTCGGAAAAAATAGAAAAATACTTAATTTTGATTATACGATATTAGATTCAAAATAATTTTTTTCAATATTAATAATCAAAAGTGATGATTACTGAGTTGTGAGTGCTAAGTAGTGGGTAGTATAATGCACATTGAAACTTTTTATGACTCAGCTGCCCCTCCCCACAAAGTCGAATCAGTCCGGTTAACCAATTAGAGCAGTAGGCAATCCCATCTTTTTCTGTCTTCTGCTTCATCCTCTCACCCCTCGTAAGTCGGAAGTGAAACTTCATGGAATCTTCCACACAGTTACACCTGTAGTGACAACATTTTCAGCTGTAGCTAGACCATAGCTGGAATAGAGCTGGACCGATTTAGTGTTTCCGACCAAGCAGGTGCTGCCATCCTGTCAGCTGAGCTTCAAGATGTGGGCATTATCTCAGAAAACAATGTTTCGAACGTTGTTGACAGAAATACAATTCTGCGTGAGAGAACAAAGGCGTGAACCACTCTATTGTCTCAGCCAGTTATGAAAGATTATGATCATGACCGATTTTGTTTATATTTCTATGGGCGAAAAGACAGTAACTCTATCAATGGAAGACAACAGAAGAAAAGTCGCAATAGAAGAACACGTAAGCTTGTTAAAAGAACCTGGCTCTGAGTACAAAAGTTTGCCACTCAAGGTGGCTTACAACCGAGAACAGAATTTTCAGGCTCTATATAGTTGATGAAAATTCATCCGAGGCTTTATTGACATTAACGACGTACATTATAAAAGTTTATGCGCCTTTGTGGTTAAAGATCAAAACGAAACCATCAGTAATCTATGGTTCACAGCATTTGCATCAATCGATCGTTCTATCGCGTTATTTGTCGAGTGATTTGAAGGATGTCATAGATCCTGTTGTTAAAAGAAACGGATTTTTTGGCCATCCTGAAAATGTCCTGATATCAATACTAGCTGACGTCAGAAATCACATAAGGGTATTAGCCCTTCGAAGAACTTTGAAAGCACGCAAAGTCAAACGGTCTGCTGAAACCACAACCATTGCAATGAATAATATACATATCTTCAATTTACCAGCTTCTGACCTCTGTGAGATGAATTATGTGGACTTAAATAAGTGGGAAAATGTGACAGAGCCTCCACTTACTGAAAGATACAGTGATGACATGATTGCAGAAGCAATAGCAAGCCCAGCAATTATTCAGGAGGCAATACTATCTATTATCAAGGGGTTTCCCTGCCACACTCACCACGCTCAAGCTACAGAACGAATAGTCAAAGTAGTCACGGAAGTAACTGCTGCAGTCTACGGACTATCTATAAGGGACGGGTTTATAAGAAATCACTTGAAATCAGGAACCCTCATTCCAGTTTTCAACAACAAACATGATTACCGTCCAAATTTTGACAGTTTTTTACTTTTTTTCTTGACTTAATACTAAAGAAGCTGTTAAATGCATCTGAAAATCTTTTCTTGTAACCATTTAGTATATGTCTTCTTATTACAATAAACATTAAAAAATACTAAAATGTCTGTTTCACTTTAAAAAAAATCACTTTGACTTTTTACCGTAAAAAGGATCAAATACCTAACTGCAACCCTCTTGCTGCAGTGCTCAACTTAAAATTTAATTTTTTATTTTATTTTTCCATTTATCTATATATCTTAAAACATCTTTTCCGTATGGGTAGAATTTTAAATTCTGAAAAAAGTTTTTCGATCCACCCTACTGTACATCTCTATCTAGAGATACGTCTTTTGTACCAGTCCATATGTATTGCTTAATTCAGAAAGTAATTTTCCCTGAGGCCGTAAGGAAACACAAAACATAATTACCTGGAAGCATTTATTGAAACAGATACAGCACTCTTTCGGCTACATCTCAACACAAGAACCACTGGTATTGAAACACGTGTCAAGCCATGAGACCAATTTCTGTGCACTGGTGTCGAAGAGATCCACCCCGGAGAGCGGGGCCAGCCTATGACAGTTGCCCGTCTACACATCGTCGTCATTAGGGAAATGCTGCTTCGCCCTGGAACAGATGGTAGTCGCTGGGACACTCCTCCATGAACAGGCTCGCCCTCATGCGGCGCTGTGCACCAAATAACTGCTCCAGTGGTTCCGTTGGGAGGTACTTGACCATCCCGCCTTTCGTCCCGATTTTTCTCCCAACGACTACCATCTGTTCCAGCACCTGAAAAGGTTCCTGGTGAAGCTGCATCTCCCCAGTGACGACAGCGTGCAGACGAACGGCTGTCACAGGATGGCCTCGATCTCAGGCGGCGAATCTCTTCTACACCAGTAACCGAAATTGGTCTCACGGTATGACACGGGCTTCAATTCCAGTGGTTCTTATGATGAGATGTAGCCGAAAGAATACTGTATCTTTTTCAATAAATGTGTCTAGGTAATTATGTTTTGTGTCTCTTTGCTACTCCGGGGAACTTACTTTTTGGATGAACCAATAATTTGTCATATTGCTTTATTACTAGAATTGCACATCTATATCAAGGCTTGGATAAAATGTATCAAAAGGATTAATGTGTGTCGGTATGTATGTTCTTGTGTATGTGAATGCGATATCTCCAAAATGCAGGAAGCTAGATGCATAATTTTTAGTATGCGATCTTTATACCAAAACTGTAACTCATTGTCAAATTTTGAACGCAAGCTGTCAAAGGGAAGGGGTACTATTTCAAAATGCATCCTCGATACCCTTCAAAATATAACGAAGTTAAACACTAAGCGCGCTATATTGTGATAGAACATGAGAAAGGCGAGAGGAGAACACTTCCATTGGCTAAAGACAAGATGTGTGAAAAGTCATCATATCTTCCCGCCCCCAAATTCTTTGCACATATATTTTTATATATGTGCAATAATTTCACATTTTTCTGTTAATAAAACGCTTCTTAACATTTAATTAATAGCTGATTATTTCTATTTAAATTATAATATAAGAATAACTGTCACTGTAACTCGCAGAAGTTCGGATTCAACCGGCTGTAGCATTCGGGAGTTCCCCTTTTTGGAAATTCTACTTAAGCTCACCGTGATGTTGTAATGCTCTCTTTTGTAATCATGTAATTCATCTTGTCTTTTCGCGCCCTTTCCAAATAATGACTATAGCTTCGATCATCCTGAAATATCTTCTGAAGATTGCAAACTCATCTTTTATTCTTTGAAGATATTATTTGAAGATTGCAAATAATTGATTTGTCGACGACTGCTACCTTCCTAAGTCTGCCTCTACACCTCAAATTAAAATGATGTTTTATATATTTACAAAAAAGAAATTAAAAATCCTTCTATCTATTCCATTTTCCCCTCTGTTTTTCACAAATATTAGCAATAAAGTTACTTATTTTGTCTCTACAATTATTTTTTAATATCATAATTGAAAACAATTTTCTAGCTCCACAAATTTACTTGAAGATTTTTCATAAAGAAAGAAAAATAATTTCTCAGTCTTTCTTTACGTTGAAACCGTTACTGTGACTTAATTTAGATTCGAAGTTCCTAAGTGAGAACGAAAAAAGAGAAAAAGTTCATAAAACGTGCGTAATTGATACTACTGCCCTTTTTTCCGTCCAAGGAATGTAAAATACGCATAAATTTGTTTCTTCTTAATAAAGGAGTTCTTTTTCATTTTCCAACTCAAAACGAAAAAGCAGCTAACACTCAAAATTTACGACAGTTATTTGAAAAAACTTTATTATTTATTTTGATCTTCTTTTCTACTCGCAATTTTTACGCGAAGTTCAAGAGACTGAAAAGAAAATTATCTTTTCCTGTCGCAGATGTTCTCGATAACCGGATAGAATTTCCTTAAAGAATTGGGTTTTCGAGAAGGCGGGAAATCTCCTTCTGTGTGTAAATAATTTTTTTTTCGTTTAGGATCTTTTCTCAGATAAGTTTTCTTCACAAATTGTGTCATTTCTCACTTGTGAAGCTTAAGTTTGCAAAAAAGACAACTGTTCAAATCAATTTCCTTAGTTTCTATAGTAGGAAATAAAAATGATTGTTTTCTGTTTTAACACAAATAGCCCTCGTGTTGTTTCAAAATTGGACGTTAATATGACTAAAATAAACTAAATCCGTTTTAACTTTAGATAACTTAAATCAGTGTTATTTTCAGTTACTGGTGGGCATTATTAATCCTTTGTGAATCGTCTGATTTTAAACTTATCGTTCAGTGTACTTCGGGAATTCTCTTAAAGTGTTCTGTCAACTGTATCGTCGTCTTATTTCTTGTTCGTGATGCGTTTTAGTGTGCCTGTATTCATAAATGTTTGTGTGTTGTGAAATGTAGCGAGTTAATTGTCAAAACCGGTTTAAATATGTAGAGATTAAAGAATACACTCTATAACTAATCATCCGACTCATAGACTACGAATAAAAAAATTGTATTTTTAAGTTTTCTTTATTTATTTCAAATACATTAGCATAACTTAAGAGAAGTATTATAGTATTTTAATGAGTTATTTGTCGAACCGGGCTTAATATGAAGAGATTAAAGAATATATTTTGGAGCATCGGGACCGGGAAGCTCGCTTCTTTTGGATTTATGAGCTGAAAAAAATATTGAACATGGAATAAATAGAAAGTTGTATATTTCAAGTTAAAATTTGAAGACAACAATTGCGGAAGATAATCAAATAAAATATATGAGAAATGAAGATTCAATATTCCAATAAATATAAATCATCTCTTGATCAGCAGATGAAGGCAAGTAAATTGTAATTTCAAGATATTTATTTCTACATTTAATTATTGCTAGAAGTTCGATTCTTTTTTCAAATTTCCATTCAAATCCTAACATTTCGGACAATTTAAAATTCTAATGGAATTCTGAATTGTTTCGATTTGGATCTCTTGAAATTTTATTTGATTTTAAGTATATGGAGATTTATTTGAATTAGTAAAAAAATTATCCACAAATTAAAATCAGAATTTGATGGTAACCTAGAATCGTTTATTGTCAATATTATTCATAACTACTTGCATCCGAAGATCTTACCGTAGATTTTAATAGAGAGCGTGTAGATAAACCATAAAAGTCGGAATTGGATGTTATGAATTTATTGAATTTCCTACATAGCAATAGTTCGAAAGGGGAAAAGCTAAAGCCGATGGCTTATCAAAATTCCTTCTCGAAATTGTAACAGTACTTTTCTAACCGTAGCCGACCGCCTCACCCCCCTCCAAAAAAAGAAAGAAAAAGAAAACATTTGATAGATTCCAGGATCAAAAGCCACGGGAAAGACCGCAGACGCACAAATATTTGGCACCGATTATTTATAAAAATTGTTTATACTGTTCGCTCGCATTTACAGAGTTGCGAGGAATTAAATATCGAAGCGAAAAAAGATATACTGGGAAAACCAAGCCGCCGTTTCCTCTGTTTACAGCAAAATATAGAATTATTCAATGCAAGAAAAGGCAGCTTCACGAAATTTGCAATAGGAAATATAACAAATGTATTTGTTCCCAGTTAGGAACTAAGTCGAATAAAAATGAAGGACACGAAATAGTTTCGGCGCAAGTATGACACGCAAAATCGTGAAGCTTTCCACATTTTAATTTTAAATTTTTTATTTATTTATAGATTTTACTATGGCGATTAAGACTTTTTTAGAAGACAGTTCGTTTCGGAAAAAAATCTTTTTAAATATATATTGACTTTCTTTTTGAAATTATCATTTGTATATAACTGTTACACTTTGAATTGTATTTTTGGTTGTGGTTCTCCCATACGAATAGTCCGTATTACTAGATGCTCTGTATTTCACATTGTATGAATACGTATGTCTATTTTTAATGTATTACATACATTATTATTTTTGAGGATTTTATTTTTATTCTGTATTTGTTTTAATTTTTGAATGTTTATACAATGTAACTCTTTTTCTTTGTACTCTTCCCCTCTGACCGTTAAAACGCTCCCTGTGAGAGAGGGGGTCGACAGGGATAAATAAATAGTTTCGGCGATTTTAAATAGTAAAGAAACTGCTACGAATAATAAATTAAAAGTTGCTGAACGCAGTAATATTTTGCTGCAAACGTGCTCTACAATAGTTCGTTACACTCAAGGCGATAATTTTGAGCCAGTCTGCGTTAGAAACCAGGTTATTCATCAAATGATGTATGATTTCCCTCAAGGTAGAAGTGTTCCATGTGGACTCTTCGACAGGTAAGTCAAAGAGTCCAGTGGACTCTGCTGAATACACTGACCTGCAGCCATTAGGCTCGCAAAAGTTTTGTTTGGGACTCCATTATTATTCCTTCCTGAACAAAATATTGCTGTCGTTTCTTTGATTTTTAGTTGTAGCTTTACCTAAAGACTAGATGGACCGCGGAATATTTGACTTAATTGCAGCTAAAGAAAAGTGGAGATCCCCTCACCCTAATCTGATGATTGGGCAATCAGTTCTTAGGAAATATTTGATAAACCAATGGAACACCTTGCCCGAACCCAGAAAGTAAAACTTGGAGAGGATGATTTTGTTAGAGTAGTTGAACTGGAGGATTTAGTAATTTTCTATTGGATTTTGATCATATATGAAGATCTGTAAGAGAGATTAGAAGAAATTACTCGTGCTTAGTTGTTAAAAGGAAAGAGAAGTTTAATCTAATTTGTAACAAGAAATTTTTGGCTGAAAAATATAATATTCAAATAAGAATAATCAAAATTCAATCAGATTTACTTCATGTTATAAAAGATGCAAGAAATAAATGAAAAGGAAATTTTCTAGGATAAAAATATTGCTAATGGAAAACAAATGACGAAACATTTTAATTTTTTAGAATGCTCGCCAATACAAAAGCAATTGATTCGAAACAAATTCATACCTTAAATTCTGAAAAGCCAAAGTTCGTGCGTATTTATCTGAGTGCCAAATCTGAGTTTGAAATATTTGATTTCAGATGAGAAATATCATCTCCAGATGTAATCTTATTTACATAAAGCCATCAGCGATGAATGAAATAATATGAAATGGCAAATGTTCCGTTTCAAAATCGATATTATGATTATACATCTTCACTTCACTTCGCTTCTCATAGGAATAAATTCTGATTTTATACAAATTACTTAGCAGAGAGATGATCAATCATGAATAAATATGGGAAGAATAATTTCATTTATAAGAAAACCAATAGCGAAACTTTTACAAATGTTTTCCAATAAATTCAGAGCTTATTTATCATTCAATCAAAATATCAAACAGAATCTCAAAGTTTTAGCAAATATTTATCTCCACAGAGCTAAGATTTTATTTCCTCAGATGTTTTCTAAGCGACTTAAATTGTTCATATCTAGAAAATCGATCTGTGTACTTCTATATGTGAAAGAGAAGAAACATTTCGCATTATTTGAGCTCGAATTTGCTGAACAAATAAACGTTAGAAAGGAGTTTGAAAGAAAATACAATACAATGTTACTAAAAGTCTTATTTTCCATAAATCTCACATCACTGAATAATAATACTAAAATTCGCACTTAATTAGAATTAAATTATAGTAATACATATCTATAAGGATTTGAAGCCGTTATATGATATAAAGTTTTACTCTTGCGTATGATGAAAAGTACTGTAATGGTCAAAAACTTCGAACATGAAATTTTGATTAATTCTCCTTATTTTAGGCATCAGAAACAAATATTTTTGGAATTTCGTGTGTCTGTCTATCCGGGTATATCTGACTCTTTTGCCATTTAAATATAACACCCCATCCTATCCCGTGAACACGATAATTCAAAAAAGGAACGAGCCAGATACATAAAATTTGGTGAAATTTTGGTTAATTTCCTTGTTTTAGGCATCTGAAACAAACATTTTTGGAATTTCGTGTGCCTGTCTATTGTGGTATATTCCGGCTCTTGTGCCATTAAATTATAATATCCCATCCTATCCCGTGAACACGATAATTCAAAAAAGTAACGATCCAGAGATTAAACTTTGGTCTTCAATCTTTGCAATAAAACTATCGACCTCTTTAACTCGTTCGCTACCAACCGTCACTATGTCACACAGCCGTTTCTTACCAAAGACCGACGTCACATATATGTGACAGACGTAATATCTATTCCAATTGATGTCATATAATCCCGAAAAACATCTTTTCCCAGGAGACCTTGGTAGCAAAAGGGTCCAATTTTAGCGAAGGGAAGTTTGTCTGTCTGTCCGTCTGTGCGCATGTGAAAAAGATAACTCAAAAACAAGAAAGAAAAGAAAAAAGCAAAAACTATAATGCTCTTTCTGCACATTTCTCTTATCCAAACATTTCTTTATCCGCCTCATCTTCTGAAACTTAAGTCACTATAGTAGAAGGTAGTTCAGAAGCATTCATAAATAATTATACGTCGGGGATCAGACGATTTCCTGTTTTTCAATAATTGTTTGTTCATTTATGTCATTGGCTATTCCAAACGTCAAGACAAGTCAAGTTTTAGCCATAAGAGTAGATAATTGTTGATAATTAACATTATAATTTTTAAGATTAGAAAGCTAGATTTCCTTTAAACTTTTTCAAAAGTATATATATTTTCATAATACAATTTATTTTAGATATATTTTAATAAATAAATTTTTCTCCTTCCGCCTTTTTTCTGGTTTTATAGCCGTTTCAGTCAGCTCGGTTTGGTATATAAAAAGCAGGTAGATTTCGTAAATTTTGTTTTTTGGGGAGCTTGTGAATCTTATATCAATATATATACACTTAATGCGATATACAACAGTCAATTAACAGTAAAGAGTGAAGGAAATTAACGAAAATAATTCTGTATGTTGAAGATTTGTCTCTAAAAGATCACTTTAATTATTTTTCCCTACCTATTTGTCTAAACAATAAATTTTTTTCTCCCTTAACTAGAAGAAGTCCTCTCCTATCGACATTCTCGCTCACAATATAGTGCGTTTTGCATTTGACTTCGTAGTTTAGTGAAGAGAATCAAATATCCAATGCTAAACTTCTTTGTTTGTTCAACTGCGTCCAAAATTTGATCTAGATCCACAATATTAGTGTAAAAAGTTCTTATTCTAAAATTTGTCCATCTAATTTGACGCGTTTTCGAGTTATCGCCTTTACACACACACGAAAAGACAGAGCACAAAACAGTTGACTGGTTGAAGGATTTGGTCCAAAATTTCTTGTAGATCTCCAATTGTAGTGATAAAATCAAGTGCCGAATTCCATTTGTCTGTCTTGTTGTGTTTTTGAGTTATCTTTCTCACATGCGCACGGACGGATAGACAAACAAAGTTTTAGTATGAATTCTGGGAGACAATTCTTTCAAGTTTGGTCATTCTTCTTCTTTAACCGTTGAGACAAAAATGAACCCTAGGGCGTTTAAATGGGACAGCGATTGTCGTAAAAAATGGATTTATGCATGAAATTTAAGTATTTCTGCAGAATTACTAAATCCATATATATAAAATTGAACTCATGTATATATGTATGTATATATGCTTGTTTCAGCATCACTACCGATTGGCTGTACTAATTTTGATGAAACTTGGTACTTGGGTTCCTCATTAACCGACTTGAAGTACTGTAGGAGTAAATAAGCCGG
>BGPR01000272.1:810490-828017 GCA_013235015.1 Araneus ventricosus | reverse complement strand
GAATTCCAACATCGTTGGATTTCCATTTATCCCGTTTAGCCATAAAAGTGAAATACGATTCTACATGGCGGACGATAAATCACCAGTGTCTGGGGAGGGTAGAATGCTCTCTCAAAAAGCGAAAATCCTCCGTGTAGGGGATCAAAGTGGCCGATAATGAATTTTGTAGCCTCCGTGAGTAATCCAACAAAATCGATCGACTTGAATCGGTGGAAAACAAACGGGTCGTTGGGCCAAATGGCATGATTTGGAGTACTCGCGAATGCCCAACTTTAGATTCACTGAATCACACATTGTTTTCTAATCTTAAGTAAGTTAAGTGCCGTGAAGTTCAAATCTTTTGATGTCTTTTAATTTGTTTTTCAGTGAAAAGTTCGAGATTATATAAACACCAAACGTCTGGTCAGAAATTCTGATTGACCAAGGATCAACTAAGAACAAAAGTCTCTGCAAGTGTTGAGTGTTTCAGCTCGTGCACAAGCACAGCAGTGTGCGATGTTGATCAATCCTGCATATAGGGCTTTCATAAAGTATGTATCTCAATTTCATACTTACTGTTAATTATTTAATAGTATGACGTTTCATGCTTTAATAGTTTGATGTTTTACTAGTATGACGTTTTATGCTTTAATAGTTTGATGTTTTAATAGTATGACGTTTTATGTTTTAATAGTATGACGTTTTATGTTTTAATGGTTTGATGTTTTACTAGTATGACGTTTTATGCTTTAATAGTTTGATGTTTTAATAGTATGTATGACTTTTGATGTTTTAATAGTATGTATGACTTTTGATGTTTTAATAGTATGACGTTTGATGTTTTAATAGTATGACATTTGATGTTTTAATAGTATGACGTTTGATGTTTTAATAGTATAACGCTAATATGTATGATGCGTTTTTAAAAAATGTAAGGCTGCTCCGTAGCAGTGCTGCATAAGGTTCACCAAAGATACAGTAGAACCTCGCTTAACTCGTTCCAGAAGTTCACTCGTTAAGCGAAATCATTTTTCCCGTATAAATTAATGTAAAATACGATAATGCATTCCATACCGAAAAAGTTACAAAAAATTTTATGTACAACCTACGGCTTTCCTAAAATACTTCTTGATAATCCTGGCGTCTTCTTAACGATATCGTCGAAAATTATTTTTATCTTTTCACAAATAATTCTCTCGTTAAAATTGTCGCCTCGCAATTGCTTTTCGAGCATCCATATGAGAAGCAACTTTTCAGCATCGTCTAGAAGTTGCGTAGATATTCTTGTCACTCCCTTTGAAGTATCTTTCTTTAATAATGTCTTTCTTCTTGGGGATAGTGCAAATTGTTGATGTAGACCGATTACATGTGCTTGCTATATCAGCCATGCTCACCACTCCTTCTCGCCTTTCAATGATTTTACGTTTCATTTGTACGATTTTTTTTCTATGATGGATGCCTTCTTGAGGCTTTTTCTTTGGGCGCATTTTACAAGGGTTATTAAACTTTGCTAAAAAAATCGCATCTAATATGTTTGAGCATGTGTTTGTAAAAATGTGTGATCCCAAGCGACAGGATTCGGGTCTGGGGAGGGGGGGGCTGAGGTCACAAAAATTTTGTATCGTCGTGACGAACATCAAACCTCATGGCTCATGTAAACCGAAACACTTCAACTTTACAGACTTTTCTCACCTGAGAGTAAAAATCATAAAGAACATTACATTACTTTCGATAATTTAATAAAAAAATAACAATGAAATAACTAGCCAAAAAATGTTTTCGACTGCCTGAACGCTACAAGTACAAGTGAAATAACTAGAAAAGTAGGAAAATTTTCGAGCCTGTCAAGCCAGAAAGCAATGTTGTCACATTTTAATTGTTTGTTTTTTAAAAAAGGGAAGTTAAGAACAAACAGTTACAGTGATTGTAAATAAAATCAAGAATTTTGCCAGCTCTGGGGGGCTGCTACCCGATAGTCCCCCCCTGGATTCGCCACTGATGCTAACTGAAGAACTGGTATAGCAGGCACACAGTGCGGGACTTTCCATCTCCTCTCACTCGTTATGCGAAACGTTGCTCGTTAAGCGAGTCATGTTTTTACAATTTTTTTTTGCTCGTTATGCAGATTACTCGTTATGCAAAGTGCTCGTTAAGAGAGGTTCCACTGTACAGTCTTGGAGAAAAGTATAATGTCTTTCGAAAAATCGCCAATTATGAGAAACTACTGCTATTTCAAAATATACAAATTTATTACGACTTAAATTAATGCTACCCAATAATAAACTAAAATATATTTATAAAAAACTATGATATTTTCTGAATTATGTAAAAATTATTAAAATAGGCGGGTGGCAGCTTGGGAAAAAGTATTAAGTCGGCTGTTGATTACATTAAGCTGAGATAGAATTTCTCTCCTATTCTGGAAACAAATAAAAGTCTTTTGGATACAGAATTGTTTTATTCTTTTGTATTTTAATACCATGCCAAGAGGATGACACTTATTAGAAAACTGAACAAGGTAAAATATTAACTTTTAAAGATGCTGGTTACAGTTGTACTGATATCGCACGAAAACTTGGTAGATCAAAGCCTGTAGTTAACCTCATTAAACCTAGTAGCTATGGAGCAAAACTGGAAGGCCAAAAATAATTTCTTCAAGACAAGAAAAGCAGATTTAGAGCGCCTGCAAGCAAAAAATGCCTGCCTCTCAAATTAAAGATGAGGTGAAGTTGCCCTGTGCCGAACAATAACAAATGTACTGCTTAGAAATCCTAATGCTGTATACAAGTTGAAATAAAACCTCCAGTTTCTAAGCGGCTATTAATTCACGTTTAAATTTTCCCGGAAACATTGAACGGCTGGTACCCAACCGGTATGATGTGATGTTTTCACAAGAAAAAATGTTTAATTCAGATGGACCTGACGGATTTAAGTTTTACTAGTATGATCTGCATGAAGAACACCATATTTTTTTTAAAAAAACCAATTCAGAGGGGGATCTGTCATGATTTGGGCCGCATTTGCAGCCGGTAGTGCAACTGAAATTGTTTTTGTCAAAACAAAATGAATTCATTGTTATATCAGGACATTCTGGTATACGGTTTGTTGCCGTTTGCTCCTCTGATGTAATCAGGTGATCGGACCTTTCAACAAGTCATTGCATCTGTGCATATTTCGTGCTCAACAAAATCCTGGATTAAGGCGAACGATATAAAAACTCTTCAATTACCATCTCGGAGTCCCGACCTGAATCCAATGGAAAATATTTTGGGCATTCTGGATCGAGTTGTTTGCAAGAATGAGCGAAAGTACAGAAGCAAGTCTGATCTAAAAACCGAAATTAAAAATTGCTGGAACAACATCGACCCGGACATCTTCTAAGTTCTGTCTGGTTCTATGAACCCAAGGTTACTTGAGAGTAGACGGTTAGGCTCACAGAGAGAGGATGCATTGATGACGTCAGATTGGGAGCATGCTTTTCGCCCCAGTTTTACGTAACGGAATAAATTAATTGTTTGAGATCTCTTTTAGCAACAGAAAACTTTTTCTAAGCCACCTTTTTCTGTGGAAACATTGTTAAGGAGTCGCATATTAAAAAAAATAAAAATACGGAGTATTTATTAAAAAATTATAATAAAACTCAGTGATCTAATTTTCTAATATGGTCTCTATGCAAGAAATAAGGAGATAATTACGTCTACAGCCCCTAAGCTTTATGAATAAAAATCATTTCTAGCTTCAACAGTGGACGAGAGGAATAGAATAGTTAAGAATAATTGTACTTGATATTATAAAATACACATTCGTTTAAATAATACAGGGTGCGTAGCGTCATGAAAAGTGCTTAAAAAGTGCTTAAATTTGAAAACCATTTTTAAGCACCTTAAAAGTGCTTAATTTTGAAAAAACAGTCCTTAAAAGTGCTTAATTTTCTCGAGAAGTGCAAAGAAAGCAGTCTTCTTTTTTTGTTTTGTTCCCACAGACGTTGAATACGACATCGAAAGCATAGTCATAAAGCTTTGTTTACTGTATGTATCTAGAAGGAAAACCGACGAAAGGGAAGGAATCCTGGATGAGATAGATCCAGGGGTGTCAAAACATGTTAAGATAATGCTTATAGTCTAGTCAACGGAGGCCCAAAATGGGGATGAAAAAAACATTAAATCATATTTTGAAAATTGGTACACATGTTCGTGAGGGACTCTCCTAATGATCATACTAAAAGTCCCTGGTCCTGGGGGGAGGGAGCTCGCGCCACCGTATTGGATTTCGACCCCCTTCTTCAGTTTTTCTTGAATATCTCGAAAACTCTTCAGTTTTCAAATTACAATTGATTCAACAAATTAAAGAGCTTGAAATTCCTTATGAATGCATGCTTATATTTTTCTTCTAGCTTGTATAGTTTCTGAGATAATGGGTCTCAAAGTTTGCCGCCATCTTGGATTTCATCCCCCTTTTTTAATTTTTCTTGAATATCTCGAAAACTATTCAATTTTCAAATCCTATTTGCTTTAAAAAAATTAAAGAGCGTACAATTACCTACATTTGCATGCATTTATTTTTCTTCTAGTTTTAATAGTTTTTGAGATAACTTGTCGCAAGTGGATGGATTTGTTACAAAATCTTAGTTAATAGTACATTCAACGAAGGGTTGTGAAAAAAAAAAACCCGTTAAATCTTATAATTTTGAAAATTGGTACACATGTTTGTGAGGGGCTTTTGTTAAACATACTAAAAGTCCCCGGTCCCGGAGGTGCGGCTCGCACCGCCATCTTGGATTTCATCCCCCCTTTCTTTAATGTTTTTCTTTAATATATTGAAAACTATTCAGTTTTAAAATTACAATTGGTTTAACAAATTAAAAAACGTGGAATTTCCTACGAATACATGCATTTATTATTCTTCTACCTATAATAGTTTCAGAGATATTGGATCTCAAAGTTTGCCGCCATCTTCAATTTTATCCCCCTTTTTTTGTCTTTTTGAATTTCTCAAAAACTATTCAATTTTCAGTTACATGTAATACAACAAATTAATGATCGTAAAATTCCCTACAAATACATGCTTTTAATTTTCTTTTAGTTTTAATAGTTTCCGAGATATTTAAGAAAAACTTTAAAAGGGGGAATGAAATCCAAAGATGGTAGCAAACTTTGAAGGCCGTTATCTCGGCAACTATTAAAACTAGAACAAAAATAAAAGCACTATTTTGTAGGGAATTTAACGTTCTTTAATTTGTTGTATCACGTGTGTTTGAAAACTAAATAATTTTCGAGATATTAAAAAAAACTGAGAAAAAGGGGATAAAATCCAAGATGGTGGCAAAATTTGAGACCCATTATCTCGGAAACCATTAAAGCTAGAAGAAAAATAAAAGCATATTTTTGTAGGGAATTTTACTCTCTTTAATTCGTTAAATCACTCAGGGCCAAGGTCTTTTGTACATTCATCAGAAGACCATCACGAATATGTGTACCAATTTTCAAAACTAGATGATTTTTTTTTCAAACCCTTCATTGACTGGACTATTAATGAACTTTTTTTATGCTCCCTCTTACTTCAACAATAGGTAACGTTGTATATTGAAATACTGGAATAATTTTCCCGAAGGGGCAAATTAACTGGTAATTTGTTAATTTTAAAAAAATGTTGAAAAGGGTAACAGATTTTTTATTGTTAATCTTATGAAAGTTGATTTAATTTTTGATAATGACAATTTGCATTATCATTTTTAATTTTTTGTAAAATCAGAAATACATCCTTTATTTTACAATAGAAGACATTGTGCAAATACAGAAATAAATATTAAAATTTTTAAAAAATATATTTTTAAATTTTCAATAAAAACTATGCATTATTATAAAACAGAAATCATCATATGCTTAGAAAATACGTGTGTCGACGTATGCATGCACGCACAAAGGTGCTTAATTCTTTTGGTTAAGGTGCTTAAAAAGTCCTTAAAAGTGCTTAATTTTTGCATCAATTTCTCACTACGCACCCTGTAATAGTGTTTCACTTAATTTTTAAAACTAAGAACGAAATCAACAACCTTTGAGAGTATTCTAAAAACTAATTTATAATTTTGTATAAATATGAACCAAGTTTATTTTTACATAATTGCTTTCATCGTACAATTCATAATAGAATTATACACACACACACACACACACACACATATATATATATATATATATATATATATATATATATATATATATATATATATATATCACATACATAATTCATAAATATTACATTTTCACATGCATATATAATTTCAAAACTTTCTAGATAATCAGTATTTACACTATATATAAATGAGTTCAAAATGGTTATTTTATGTTTAAAACAGAATATCTTTCCTTCTGCATTTGAAAATACAAATTTCCTAACTTGAGGAGTTTTCAGAATTGAATGAGAAGAAACGTTTATGCCTTTGGAATTTCTCGAATGCATCGAACATCCGACAACAGCACAACCAGACATTGTATTAGCTTAAAATTGTCCCTAAAAACTATAATATTTGGCTATGAAAAGAGCCGTTTTTTTAATCTTTAGTTAACAAAATAAAGGAAAACTCAAAAAACGTCTCCTTAACAGTGATGAAACCACCTCAGCTCTGAAACAAACGAGAAATATTTATAATAAAACTAAATTTCGCTTCTTTTAATTTAGAATGTGAGGAGAAAAAAATCCAGACTAGATATAAATAAACCCAAAAGATCATATTATTTATTTTCATGCATTGATAACTTCTATTAGGCAGAGAAAAAAGCAAATAGTATTCTCAAAAATCTTATTGATTATTTGGAATTACTGTAAAGTAAACAAAAAGAGAAGTACCATGATTCATTTTCATTAAAAATAAAACTACATAGCTCGGGGAATTTATAAGCAGTCCCGTGATGTAAAATGATGGAAATACAATAACGAACCATTAGTCGGGTATTTTTACCGTTCCTTACACAGGTTTCTTACAGATGGAATTAATTTATTTCTTTAATTCGAAACCACGTGGAATAGCGGAGAGTTTCGAAATCTGCCCCAATACAGCATGCGCGGAAAGACCAACTGCGTTTTTGGACCCTCCCTGCTATGTACCTACGATTAATACAAAAAATGAGATTCCCAGATCACTTACTAAAGAATAAATCATATCGATTCTATACTTTTTCCAACTTCAACTGTATGGTCTAATTTTCTTAAAAATTTACATGATGTAACAAAACTTAAATTTATTTTTGCTGTGAATTCATTATATCACGAAGTATCCTTAAATTTCATAAAAATATTATATATATTTCTAGTCTTATACCATATGTTTTTGTGACTTTATACTTTTTCCACGAATGTAGAAATTGTTTTCAAAAATTCTTTGAAGAAAAACGGTGTCTTTAGCACAGTAAATTAAATGGACGTGGATTATATTCTTTTTTTTTATCGTTTTATTGTGAAACTCAACATAGGTAAATTAACAAAAGACTGTGACTAAATTGGCAATGTTTAGTTCACAATCTTTAAATAGGTGGAAATAAAACCACATGTATAAGACTGTAAGACTTCGCTTATTAGGAGGCACAAATGTAGCTGCAGCATAAAGCCTTGTTCTCATGGCGAGTGGCTTGGCAAACCTGGAGTCGCTCGAGGTTCGTACTTGTGGACTGAGATCGGTGGAATTCCGAACAGTCGCGCCGTTCGCACGGCTCTTGGCTTGGCAAATCTCTCGGCAACATCGGAGTGAATGGATGCACTGACGCCGTCTGACCACTCCCTCCCCCTTTGATATGCGAGCTATTTACAGCCATAACGAAAAAACAACAGATGCACTTAGAAGCCCACGAGCCACATTGATTCTTCCTGTTCCGAAGGTAGGAAATAACGCGAACCGCGGACGGAACTCGTGGAAAGACAGGCCGCAGGAACGCGGCTTAAAACCTTCTCTTGATAGGAGGTATGTTGTCTCCTGCTTATAAAAGGAATGCCCATTTAGTAGGTCCAGCTGTCATCAACTCTTAGCTTCAGCTGAGAGGTTTTTCTTTTCGCCACCACATGGGGTATGGCGCTGCAGGCGAGACTAAACAAACAGGCCATTGACCCATTAACGCCTATCGTCCCTTTTTAGGAACGCTTCTAATAATGCATCATAAACTCATAGGAATTATTTTTTCAACATAAATTTTGCACTAGAGTATATTTGAGCACTCGTTCCTTTATATTCGATCACTGGCAGCACATACTAGGCGTTCGGTTCATTATGTAGCTTTGTTATTTTCAGGTCAGACTAGGAAAGTAGTTTTTTGCAATGTGAAGAAGAAAGGCGCAATTTTTTTCAATTATTTAGTAATTAATTTACTTACATTTAAGAAAAAGACATCAGAAAAATACTGAGTAAAAGACATCAGTAAGAATAAGTTTATTTTCGGAATTATAAATAACTAGGGTGTTACACCCCCAACTCGCTCCTCTCGTCAACCCCCAAGAATCACGTTGTGATTCTTTTGGCATCACTACGTGATCTCAGCACTCTTCGCTCGCTCGCTGTACACTTATGAGTGCCTGCTAGTAATAGGAAATTATAAATACATTCATTACTCAAAATAAATTTAAATTATTTGAATAGTTTTAACTAAATTCTTTAAAAAAACTAAACTTTTAATTACTAAAAAGTAAATAATCAAATTATAAAATTAAAATTTTACTTTTATACCATATATATGTAAAAGCTAAAAAGAAATTTGAATGCTAAAATGTAAGATAAGATGTTTACAAATAAAAATTATTTTCATCAATCAGAAATCAGGCACTTAAAACTTCTTGGTACACACAATTGAATGTTTTTTCAACAGTTTCATTAGCCCTGACTCCATTCCAACAAACTTATAAATATCCACACTTCTCAATGAATTGTTCCTCAGAAAAGCTTCGCCACGTGTATGCACACTCTCTGCAATAATTATTTAGCCAAGAAAGTTATAACTTTTCTCGCTGGGTAGATATTTATGTGTTAAAACCTCAGAAAATTCAAGTTTTCGAAAGAAGACTTAACCCAATTCACAAACATTTTGCTTAAAAAGGACACTTTAAAGTGACAAATGGCTCTAAATATGTTCAGATTCACTATTCAAAATTATAACCCATAATAATTATTTGCCTTTATAACATTAACAAAGCAGCCTTTTTTCAAAATTTTAAAAAAATTCTAAAATTCTTGCTTTTGACACCAAAATGTTAAACATGCTTTTTTTCACAGAAATAATGATCAGAAAAGCTTTCCTACATGGATAAAAGAACAGAGTCCTGTCATAGTCAACTATGTTCCTATAGCTCGGAAACTTCGTTCCGTACACAAAAACGACTCATTTTCAAAAGCAAACTCTATTTTGGCATTCATATTGATCGTCTTAGGAAAGGTCCTCAGCAGTTTCAGTTGTTCAACAGTTCTCTTTTTCGTGTTCGATTTATATCGAATCTGCACCCGACTTAAACTCATTTGAAAAAGATTTAGTCGCCTCAGTCAAATCAAGCTAAATTCGTCAGATCGAATGTAAACTTACTGAGCTTCTGTTGCCAAGCGGTGATTAAATTCGACCCTTTTTTTGTCGCCACGTAGAAATTATATATATATATATATATATATATGAATTCAATTACTTTTTCTGTTGTTGGCATTATTGGGTTTGCCTAAATGGGGACTAATTTAGAAAGGCAATAGGCAAAATTTTTCCAGGTAGGATTTGAGCACCATGGGCGCAGTTGATTTGTGACATATGTATTGATATACAACATGTGTAAAAAAACTGCGACATAATGGACTTGCACATTAATGGGTTAAATAAAATCAACAGAATTAGGTCCCAACAGACTGTGCCTTTTGACTGATGAAAAAATTTCATGCATACCACATGAAAGATGTTTTGTGGTGACACTCATTGGAAAGTGTATGAAGCTTCACTGTGCGTTTACCTTAATGATGTAACCCAAGTGAAATTTTGTCATCAAATTTCATTTCTTGCCATATCTTGCAATTTGTGCGTTTTATTCCTTGTCGGTAATTCTTACACTGTCCTTGCAGGTTTCGTACTGCGGGTCGAAATCTTCCTGGAATAGGACACTCCCAGAACCGTGAGAGATAACCACTTCGTATCGTAACCTTTTGTGAAGATGGCTCCTTTAAACTTTGTTGCGCCTGTGCAACGATTTAAAGGGGCTGCGGTGGCCGGTACTGAGTGGTTGGTCTCGGCTTTGGAGCCAGAAGGTTCAGCCGAAACCCGACTCCAGTAATGAACTGCTGTGTTTATGGGCCTGGTGCATTGTCCAAAATCAGTCGTAGGTCCGAACTTCCTCTCTCTGGTATCATGCGGAAGTTTGGAGAGGGAGGTGCCGATTCAGGTGTCGTCCTCGTCATCTGACCGCAGTTTAAAATTGAGGTCCATCCCAGAATAGTCTATGTTTATTCAAGACGACTCGTTAATTTTTACTATTTAAACTCTCCGCGTTAGAGGCAGAACTTTTTTCTCTTTTGTCGATACCATCCGTATGCGCAGTACAGGTCTCCCGACCTGGCACCTTATGAATTTTGTTCTGGCTCTGGGAGTTTGTAGGCTTCGAGGGTGTATCGCAACCAATGAGGCATTTAAAATATTGAAAGAAGACATACTGGAACGTGTGTCTGTAATAGGAACTGATATGTTATTGAATACTTAATGGGTGCTTGTACGTCTGATAGAACGCCGACCCTGCCATATGTCCCTGTAATCTTTACGATTAGAATGGAAAAGCTCATGCGGTATTGAGAGATCATCCATAATTCTTAACCAGTCGAACCTCGTATTCTATATATTGAAACACTTCATCATTTTGCTACGTTAACTTGTGGTATAGATTTTATTTTATAATGGCATTACTTTCGAGTTTCATGACAAAATATTTCGATTTAGCTGACAATTACCTGATTTTGCAGTATTTGATCTTTCTTATGTGTTGTCCTTATTTTCGAAAAAAATATATTATTTTTATATCCACACTTATAAAGCTAGAAAATAAAACATTTCTCAAAATTTTCTACAAGGATTGCCAAACCAGGTAACGCGGAACATACAGATTTAGTATAAATCAGTCGGAGTGTGACAAATTTCAAAAATACATAAAATAAACTTTTGGATAAGTTTGATTATTTTCCAGTAGCTCTGAGTTTAAAGTGCATTAATTATTTTATATTTAGATTTCGAAGCTGCATTGTGAGGTCTTGATGATAGATTAATTTCGAAATATTGCTAACAATAAGAACACGGCTACAAGTCACCACATTTTCCGATGGGCAGGAGACAACAGTAAGAATGTAGAGACCCACCAAACTCCACCGATTTAGGCTGCAACCTTTGGCGTTCCTTGGAGGGAATCCATCTCAACGAAATAAAAAAAATAATAATATCTCAGTAGTCTTTAAAACAGTTGATCTACGGTATATTTTGTGCCTATTAATATACATTTGCTGAATTATTTTCTATATCCTTTTAATTTTAAGGATATTTTTATATTTATGATTGATAAAATAAAGCGTATTTCCAGCATTTCATCCAGTTAAAGATAATAATTATACAGTGATAAACATAAAAGACTTTTAGATTAATATACACCATGAACTTTATTGTCAATTATGAACTAACGATGTTTGTAGAACCAGATTAATATTCAAAAAGGCATTTTGTTATTATTTAGCCACGATGGAGAATAATTACACCTGTTGTTTTGTGTGAAAGAGTATTTTCTCCAGCATCATCATTTAGAACAAATTTGCTGACATACGAAGAGAAAAAAAATTTAATGTGATGTGCGTAATAAACATTTTCACAGAGTCAGATTTGAAAGGTTATTTATTACAAAAGAAAAAAAACTGTACGCATCACATTGTTTGTAGAGTAAACTTTTTTTTATCACTGTGATTGTTTTAGAAATAGCGTTTACAGACGCCACTGAGGCTGTATATGTTGGAGCATTTGTGATAAGCCTTATTCTCTGAAGAATCCAATTTAAAACACATTTACGGACGCATACAAAGAGTAACAATAGGTCATGCGACATTTGTAGTACAGCTTTTCTTCGTGAATAATTTAAAGATGGGTTCCGGACGCATACAAGGAGAAACCATGCTACATGGTAAGCTTTCAGTGTTATGTAGACACTTTAGAATAATGAAACCGTGACTTTGTAGTAACTTCGTAAAATGGCATATCCCAGAGACTTGATTGAGTGTCAACTCAGAAGTTATTTAAGGAACCATATTTACTGAGCACACATACGGAGAGAGAGCCGTATACGATGGAATTTGCTAAAAGTTTTTTCTCAGCGTAATAATTTAGAGATGCATTTAGTTAACCTACGAAAGAGAAAAAAATTTAAATGTGAAGTGTTGTAATAAATTTCCAGAGTCTGACAATTTAAAAAACGCATTTACGGATCTCATACAAAGAGAACCGTAATAGCATGCGACATTTGCAATAAAGTTTTCTAGCCATGTTAAAGAACATTTACCGCCTTATACAAAAGAGAAACCGCATAGCATGCGACATTTGTGCGTAAAGCTTTTCTCGAAGCGTAAATAATTTAGAATCATTTAAAGCTACGAAAGAGAAAAATTTAAATGTGAGATGTGTAATAAAACTTTGTGTCAAGTCATTTAAAACGCATTTACGGATCTATACAAAAGAGAAACCGTATGATGCGAATTTGCAATAAAGCTTTTTTTCTAGCTTGTAGTTTAAGACACATTTACGTGACGCATACAAAGAGAAAACCGTTGCCGTACGACGTTTGGTAAACTTTTCTCAGCGTAATAATTTAGAGGGCATTTAGGACACATACAGAAGAAAACAATTTAAATGTGAAGTGTTACTAAACTTTTCTCAGGAGATCACTTTAAGAACCGCATTTACGGACCCATACAAAGAGAAGACCGTATGCATGCGACATTTTCAATAAAGCCTTTCCCTGAAATCGTTTACAGACATTTACTGATGCATACCAACAGGAACCGTATGCATGCGGCTTTCATCAGGTAAAGTTTTTTCTCAGCGTAATAATTTAGAGATGCATTTAAAGACGCATACGAAAGAGAGAAAAAAATTTAAATGTGAAGTGTACAAAACTTTTCTCAGAAGTCCACATGAAGAAAACATTTATGGACGCACACAAAGAGAAACCAGGATGCATACACATTTGCAATAAAGCTTTGTCACGTAATAATTTAAAGAGACATTTACGGACATATAGAAAGACTCGTATGCATGCCAATTTCAGTAAACTTTTTTCTCAAAGGTAATTTAGAGATGCAGTTAATTACACATGCAAAAGAGAAAAAATTTAAATGTGAAGTGTGTAATAAAACATTTTCTCAGAAGTCCAATTTAAAAACGCATTTACGGACTCATACAAAAGAGAATCCGTATGCATGTGACATCTGTAATAAAGCTTTTTCTCGCCGTAATAGTTTAAAGACACATTTACTAACGCATACAAAAGAGAAACCATATGCATGCGACATTTGCAGTAAAGCTTTTCCTCAGAGTAATAATTTAGAGATGCATTTAAAGACGCATTCGAAAGAGAAAAAATTTAAATGTGTAGTGTGTAATAAAACATTTTCTCAGAAGTCTAATTTAAAAACGCATTTACGGACGCATACAAAAGAGAAACCGTATGCATGCGACATTTGCAGTAAAGCTTTTTCTCGGCGTAATTCTTTAGATATGCATATAAAGATGCATACGAAAGAGAAACAATTTAAATGTGTTGTATGTAATAAATCTTTTTCTTTGAAGTCAAATTTGAAAAGACATTTTGGGACACATGAAAAAGGGTAACCGTATGCATGCGACATTTGCAGTAAAACTTTTTCTCAGCGTAATTGTTTAGAGATACATTTAAGGACGCTTTCACCGTTTGAATGTGACTTATGTAGTGAGAATTTTTGTCATTCAATATCTTTAAAGAAACTTCTGCTGACCCATAAGCAGAGAGAATAAAGAAACCGCACACCTGTGGTTTTTAGTTTTCTTGGCAATATCATTTTATCGGACCTTGACTGACACATACGGAAAGAAAAACAGAATGTATGTGACATATGTAATTTATATATTTACTTTTTGTATGTGACATACTTAGCTTCACTTTTTTAAATAAAAAATTTCTACATAATATAACATTTAAATGAGATAAGTAAAATATTTGAGTCCGTAACGTCATCCATCATTCTACTATAACTAACTACCTGCATTATGCTATTAACATTTATTTCATTTCACTTCAAGTATTACAATAAATTGCCAGATGCATTTTGCAGACCTGTTACGGGGGGGGGGGGGGGGGGGGGGGGGGGGGGGGGCGGGCGGTGATTCTCTGAAGACACACACTAAATGCAAATGATGCAGCTGTGAAATGTTCTTTAAAACATTTTGTGCGCGGAAAAGTTTTAAGGGTTAATGATGAACTTTTTAAGAAATTTTCTAATATGTTAATGTAACACAACGCGCAGACTGAAAAAGTGTTTCATATTATTATTAATGTGTCTTATGGATATTTATGAGCTAATTGTTTATTTTCATGGGAACCAAGCTTATTAATGTTAAAATTGTTTTATATGTATGCGTTAAAATATCTTTAAGAATGCAGTAAGTAAATGTGTATTTTATTGTTGAATACGGTAAACAAAAGCTCTTCCATTTAATTACTGTATGTGTGACTATTACGTGTTTATTTTCTTGGGAGCTTTCATGGCAAGCTTATTAATATTAAAAGTGTTTTATATGTAAGTGTTAAAATATGTTTAAGAAACCAATAAGAATTTGTATTTTATTGCCGAATACTATAAACAAAAGTTCTTTCATTTAACTAATGTACGTGTGTCTGTTATTTGTTTATTTTCATGGGAAGAAAGCTTATTAATATTAAAAATATTTTTTATATATATGCCTTAATATGTATTTAAGAAAGCAGCAAGATGTTTTATATTATTGTAGAAAATTGGAAAAAAAAGTTATCCCATTTAACTATCGTATGTGTGGAAGAGTTTCCTTCTGTGACTTCTTATGCCTTTAAGTTTACGTGCTAATATAAAATAAAACATACGAAAACTTAAAATTGGCATATTAATGTCATATACGTGGTTAGATATATTATTCTTTGCATTATGAAACGCATTTACTTTTTTACTTAAGTATGATGATGTAATTTTGTGTTTTATTTACGGAATTTATTCACAACATGTCTTTCTGTCTATTAAATCTGTATCTTATATTAAATCCATTTTGAATTGAACAGTTCTAATAAATTTACTCTTGGAATACGAACGATTAAAATTTAGATGGCAAAGCTATGCTTCATATTTTGGTGTACATTCCATTTAACGAAAACTATAATGATGAATAGTTTTCAAGTGTAGATTTAATAAGACAATACACTTCTTAAATTTTCTAGAAATTGAGCAATATCTTATTTATGGCATAAATAGAAGTATTATATATCTTGATTTTATCTCTCTTACACTTACTCCTTGTTTAGTAAAAGCTTTCATACTTTATGCATTTATTTTAGTTTTGAGTTGAATTCGCAGATTTTTTTAAAAATTAAATGTACTGAGTATGTATTCGAAATTTTAAATTGTCTTGCAGGAATACCTCCAATTATTATTTCATGTCAAGATCAGAAACTGCATTGAGTATAAAAACTGTGTAACTTTTCATTTACGTGAAGAAATAATGAAAAACTTCGTAATCTCAAATTAATTACTACAAATATAAAATCTACTACATTATGAGAAATGGTCTATATGATGGTACTTATTATATAGATGTGTTGATAATAATGACAAATGGAATTCCAAATATCACTTATTATAAAAATTGGTATTTTTGAGCCTCAATGGCTGTATCTATTCTTCCTTTGTATCTGGTCTGGGGTTATAATTATTAATCTTTGGTTGTATAACCAAAAGAAATCCAGACGGACAGAGATGCTGTGAATGCAAGAAAAGATCATTGCTTCCTTTTCGCTGTAACCATGTGCTCACCAAAATTTCGTTACGATAGACTTTCGGTGTTTTTATAATTCAAAATAATAACTAAGTTAATTCGGATGGTAATTAATGTATCGAATAGATTGAGTTTTGAAACTTCGGTATATTTTATTCTTTGTCTATTAAAAGAAATGTGTTTGGATTGTTGGGCTATCTGCATATTCTGTTTTAAGCTGAATGTGAAGGATCCTGATAAGATCAGTTTTGCTTTATTTTTGGAATCTGTTTGCGAATATGAATCTTATGTGGATGTAAATCTTTTGTAATAAAGAGTTTTTTCAGCAATTTGTTTCTCTTGTTTTGTTTTCTTTCTTTTAAATAAAAATTTTAGGTAGTGGTTTTAATCCCTCTTGGGACAGGTGTTGGCAAACTATGGCTCTTCCAATTCATAATCGGTGCTTTTATGTTATTTTTTAAATGAGCAAATAATATACTTATCATTCTCAGATACTGAACCCTCCGCTCTTTTGCGCATGCGCCAATCGGAGTTGATTTCACCAAAATAGGGGTGAAGTGAAAAATGGAGGAGGAGATGTTTACATTTTACTTAGCTATAGAAACATTTTGTTTCATTTATTAATTGGCTTTTTAACACCTTATAGGATGAAGGTCATGACCTAACACAGAACTCTTTAAAAGCGCTCATCTCACTCATCGCTTATCATCCCTTCCCGTCGTAAAATCGTCCAAAAGTGCGAATCTCGGGTTTTTGAAACGAGCACTATATACCATTAATTTAGAATTCAGCTGAACAGCGTGAGCCTATTGTCGTGTTTGGAAATGAAAGTATTGTCTTATTCGTCTAATTTTGAGGAACTATCTCGCGAGAAACTGTCCTCCCTTTTGTATGGGCCGGTAGTTTGGAGAGGGGGTTGCCAGTTCAGGTGTCGTCCTCGTCATCTGACCGAGGTTCAAAATTACGACGTTCGTCCGAAAATAGCCCTCGTGTTACTTCAAAACGTGACGTTAATATAACTAAACTAAACTCATTAGAAACTATATATTAGTCTAATTTTTATGTAGTATATATTATAATTTTATTATTGATTGTATAATAAAATTATATTGTATAATAAAATATTTGAAATGCAAGAATACTGTCTGACGGAAGAAAAATTATAATTCGTATGCAAGAATCTTTAAAATCACTCATCTGTTACTTTAATCGTTATATTTCATAATCATAATTATTAGTTTTGTAATATTGATTTGATCATAAATAATTAAATTGCAGAGTGTTTTATTACAGTACCTTTTAGGAAAGCAAAAATAAAATTAGTTTAACAAACAGACACACTTTTAAATGTCAATTTTCAAAAATGTATATTTCATAATTCAAGTTGCAGACTTACAAGTATTATTTTGGTAAATATCGTTTTAAAAATTTCTCTGTACGAAAGAATGGTGGTAAAACCATGGTCTCGCATACCTCGCCGAGTCCTCGGATTAAAGTTACATGATGTAGAGGAAGTGATG